>SEMN01000383.1:0-15803 GCA_005408345.1 Macquaria australasica
AATTTCTCTTAATTTTCTTCTATATACAGTATAGTATACTCACAGTATAAGTATGTGCGAGTGAGCGGCAAACCACAACACTGCCTCTCTGTGTCTATACCAAACCTCTTGAGCTTGGAAGCTTCTCTCTGTGACGTGTAGTGAACAGGAAGGTGAAACTCACACCTAGACTGTTTTTTGTTGAGTAAAACGTGTATAAAAATAGTATAAAAAAAAACCCACCATCATCCTTTTGAAATGCTCAGTATCTGTATCTCTTTGTATAACAAAAATCACTGTTTTAACTTTTGTAAGTTCTCTTTCTACTGGCTGTTCTCCCTCCTGCCTTAAACATGCAGTAGTTCCCATTTCTCAAGAAACCCTGCCTTGACCCTCTCAGTTTGGATACCTCCAAACTATATTTTTACATAAAATGTTATTTAAAAAAAAGTGGGTTCATCAAGATTGATCTCTTTTATAAATACTCATAATATACTTGAACATTTTCAATCAGATATTTGATCCCTTTATAACATGGAAACTGCCTTAATTAAGGTAATCAATGATCTTTTACTAAGAGCTGATGCTGGAGATTGGTCAGTGTTAACTTTACTTGATCTTAGCTCTGCATTTGATACTGTCAATCATGCAAGTTCATTCGATCACCATGACAAATGGTCATTACACAGAACTTTTTCAGTAGTTGTTGGCAATGCCTCCATTTCTGTGGCTTGTCTGACTGGTGGTGTTCCCCATGGCGCCATCCTTGGCCCACTGTTATTCTCTAAGAAGGCAACCTACATCACATGGTTAGATAGATCTAAACCAGGCTTATCCACAGTCTTGCCCTGCAACAATACCAAACCTGCAGTCAGAAACCTTAGTGTAGTTTTGACAGTGACCACCTTTGACAAACAAGTCAAGCACTGTCCAATCATGCTCTCCCAACTAGAGTATTTTCACACCAGTCTTTCCTCTCAAGACTGACCTGGAAAAGTCTATACATGCATTATATCAATGCCTAAATCACTGTATTCAGGTTAAGCCTCAAACAAAGCCAGAGCAGCCTCAGATCCTCAGGAATGACTCTTTCTGTTCCTAAGTCCCACCATAAGACTAAGCAGACCGGCTTTGCAGTCTGGCCCCTCAAGTAAATCACCTCTTAAAACTTATATTTATATATGGTTAATTTCTTTATAATGTCAGCCATTTGTTTTACTTTTTATTTCTAATAATGCTTTATCATTTTCATTCTATGGCTGCTGACGTTCAGGTGAACGTATTGTCCTTACTTCTGGTTACCGTGTTTCTGTGTTAATATTGCAAGTTCGCTGCCCTGTTAAACCCAGTTAATTTTAGATATTTTCAATATAGCGGTTAATTACCCATAATTACATTTAAGGATTACACTCAGTCGGTTTAAGCACTCACATTCGTCTCCTGTTAGCCACTTTCCGCTTAATCCCGCCAGTTACTAACGCCTAGTTAGTTGCTACTTTAGCTCAGTTAGCTTATGGCATTCCTCCTTCTCCTCTCCTGCTCTGAAACTCATACAAGTTCACGATGAATATGTTAGCCTAAATGAATCCACTCCCCCCAGTCACATTAATATTCACATTCCTCGAGGCACAGGCCGAGGAGGTGGAGTTGCAGCCATCTTCGACTCAAGCCTATTAATCAAACCTAAACTAAATTATAACTCGTTCGAAAGCCTTGTTCTTAGCCTTTCACACCCAACCTGGAAAACAGTACAGCCAATTCTATTTGTTATAGTGTAACGAGCTCCTGGACCGTATTCTGAATTTTTATCTGAATTCTCAGAGTTCTTATCAGGTTTAGTCCTTAAAACAGATAAAATAATTATTGTAGGTGATTTTAATATTCATGTGGATGTAGAAAATGATAGCCTTAGTGCTGCGTTTATCTCATTACTAGATTCGATTGGCTTCTGTCAGAGTGTACATAAACCCACTCACTGCTTTAACCACACCCTCGACCTTATTCTTGTTTATGGCATTGAAATTGAACATCTAATAGTCTTTCCACAGAATTCTTTTTTATCAGACCATTTTTTATTAACTTTTGAATTCCTATTGCTGGACTGCACGCCATTGGGCAAACATTCCTACACTAGATGTCTATCTGATAGTGCTGTAGCTAAATTTAAGGAAGTGATTCCATCGGCATTAAATTCAGTTCCATGTCTCAATGTAACAGATGACTCCTATGCTAACTTTAGTCCCTCCTAAATTGATCATCTTGTTGATAGTGCTGCAGGCTCACTACGAATAACACTCGACTCTATCGCCCCTCTAAAAAAGAAGATAATAAAACAGAGGAGGTTAGCTCCATGGTATAACCCGCAAACCCGCAAATTAAAACAAACATCGCAAAAACTTGAAAGGAAATGGCGTTCCACCAATCTGGAAGAATCATGTTTAGCCTGGCAAGTTAGTCTTAAAATTTATAGGAAGGCCCTCCGTAATGCCAGAGCAGCTTACTACTCATCATTAATAGAGGAAAATAAGAACAACCCCAGGTTTCTGTTCAGCACTGTAGCCAGGCTGACAGAGAGTCACAGCTCTGTTGAGCCATGTATTCCTATAGACCTCAGTAGTAATGACTTTATGAGCTTTTTTAATGATAAAATTCTAACTATTAGAGACAAAATTCAGCACCTCCTGCCCTCAGTTGGTACTGACTTATCTTCAAACACAGGAACTTTAGAAACAACTGTAAAACCTATACATTTAGACTGCTTTTCTCCCATCAACCGTAATCAACTAACTTCCATGATTTCCTCATCTAAGCCATCAACGTGTCTCTTAGACCCCGTCCCAACTAGGCTGCTTCAAGAAATTTTACCCTTAGTTAGCACTTATGTACTAGATATGATCAATCTGTCCTTATTTAAAGGCTATGTGCCACAGTCCTTTAAAGTAGCTGTAATTAAGCCTCTTCTTAAAAAGCCCACTCTTGATCCAGGGATTTTGTCAAATTATAGACCTATATCTAACCCTCCTTTTCTCTCTAAGGTCCTTGAGAAAGCAGTCGCTAATCAGTTGTGTGACTTTCTACACAACAACAAGCTGTTTGAGGATTTTCAGTCAGGATTTAGAGTGCATCATAGCACAGAGACAGCACTGGTGAAAGTTATAAATGACCTTCTAATTGCATCCGACAAAGGACTTGTCTCTGTACTTGTCTTACTAGATCTTAGTGCTGCATTCGATACCATTGACCATCACATTCTATTACAGAGACTAGAACGTTTAATTGGCATTAAAGGTACTGCACTAAGCTGGTTTGAATCCTATTTATCAGATCGATATCAGTTTGTACACGTTAATGATGAATCCTCTATGCACGCCAAAGTTAGTCACGGAGTTCCACAAGGTTCTGTGCTTGGACCAATCCTATTTACCTTATATATGCTTCCTTTAGGCAATATTATTAGGAAGCACTCCATACATTTTCATTGTTATGCAGATGATACCCAATTATATTTATCGATCAAGCCAGATGAAACCAATCAATTAGCTAAACTTCAAACATGCCTTAAGGACATAAAAACCTGGATGACCTGCAATTTTCTGATGTTAAACTCAGACAAAACCGAAGTTATTGTACTTGGCCCCGAACACCTTCGAAACACATTATCTAAAGATATAGTTTCTCTAGATGGCATTGCCCTGGCCTCCAGCGAAACCGTAAGGAATCTTGAGTTATCTTTGATCAGGATATGTCCTTTAACTCCCAAATAAAACAAACTTCAAGAACTGCCTTTTTTCATTTACGTAACATTGCAAAAATCAGGCACATCCTATCTCAAAAAGATGCAGAAAACTAGTCCATGCATTTGTTACGTCTAGGCTGGACTATTGCAACTCTCTATTATCAGGCTGCCCCAATAAGTCCCTTAAGACTCTCCAGCTGATTCAGAATGCTGCGGCACGTTTACTGACAAGAACCAGAAAAAGAGATCATATTTCTCCAATATTAGCTTCTCTACACTGGCTCCCTGTAAAATCCAGAATAGAAATGAAAATCCTTCTCCTCACCTTCAAAGCCCTAAATGGTCAGGCACCATCATATCTTTAAGAGCTCATAGTACCCTATTACCCCACTAGAGCACTGCGCTCCCAGAATGCAGGTTCCTTGTGGTTCCTAGAGTCTCTAAAAGTAGAATGGGAGCCAGAGCCTTCAGCTATCAAGCTCCTCTCCTGTGGAACCAGATCCCAGTTTGTGTACGGGAGGCAGACCCCCTCCTCACATTTAAGAGCAGGCTTAAGACTTTCGTCTTTGATAAAGCTTATAGTAGGGCTGACTCAGGTGACCCCTGAGCCCCCCCTTAGTTATGCTGCTATAGGCCTAGACTGCCGGGAGACTTCCTATGATGCACTGAGCTCCTCTCTCCTCCTCTTCCTCTCCATCTGTACGCCCTCATATCCCATCAATGCTTGTTATTAATTCAACTTCTTCCCGTAGTTGTGTGCTTTCTCTCCTCTCTCTCTCCCCTTCTGTTGCTTTCTGCAGGTATTTCTGCCTCCAGAGCTGTTGAGTCTGTATCTATGGGTGCGGCCACCTGCTGCCCCCATGCTCCTGCTCTGCACCCGCTGCTGCTATTACTGTTGTTGCTCTTATTATTAGTATTGCTATTATAATGTTGCTCTTAGTGTTGTTTCTGTCGGTGTTAACATCAATGCCATTACCACAGCTATTGCTTTACATGTGGAACTGTATTGTGCTGCTGTATGTTCTCTTTCCTCCTGCTCTCTCCCCCCCCCCCCCCCCTTCAACCCAACCGGTCGAGGCAGATGACCGCCCACCTAGAGCCTGGTTCTGCTCGAGGTTTCTGCCTGTTAAAAGGGAGTTTTTCCTTGCCACTGTCGCATAGCGCTTGCTCATGGTGGGAACTGTTGGGTCTCTGTAAATATAAAGAGTCGGTCTAGACTTGCTCTATTCGAAAAGTGCCCTGAGATAACTTTGTTATGATATGGCGCTATATAAATAAAACTGAATTGAATTGAAATTATATACTTTTAGTGGTCAAATTCTATTTTAGTTTTATTGTGCTGAATTATTTTTATCTCTATTTTCCACATAAACCTCTTGCACTTGTAGCTCTGTTTTGAAAAGTGCTATAGATAAAGTTTATAACTATTATTATCATTATTATTACACCCCCATGCACACCACTTGAGAAATCAAAGCTTGACAGGCTACTGTGCCTAGTTACAGTTGCTAAGCTGTGATTGGACAATCGTTGTTTGTCCAAGGGGTGAGGTTTATCAACAGCCGATTAGTTACTAACATGTCCGCCGTAGAAAAGACATTGTTATATGGTGGTGGCTGTGTATATATATCTAAATGGTGGTGCTTGCCAAAAATTGATTAATGTAGCTTTAAATAAATACTTTATTCTGTAAATAACTGGGTGACATAATACATTAATACATTACATACAACAGCATGCATTTAAAAATGAGTACTCCCTTTATGCACCAAAATGGAAACATATCTGGAAGAGATAAAGCTGACAGAGTTGTTTCTGTTGATCAACAACAATTTTAAGATCCAGAATTAGTGATAGATGTGTTGCTTGAGAGCTGCCGCTTTTGTACTTTGGTTGGTGGTTTAGAGCTGCTGACTTTTAGTACTTTATAGTTTTGTTGAAAAAGAAAAACACCAGAAAGAGAAAGAGGAAGTGTTCCAGGAAGGATGGGCAGTGTGAAGTGTTTCTGTGCACCGCGGTTTATAGTTCAGTTTTCTGCCGTCTGTTCTGTCACTGATAAATGATACAGAGCAGCCTTTCATTGTCAGCCATGGGGAGCATACAACAGAGAAACCTTTGCTATTTGACCCTGGGTAAGACAGACATTCCAAAATTTTATTCGGAAAGCAGCTTCTTTTTTTTTTATAGTATGGCAGTTTTTTTGTATCATACATAAAGGAAGTCTCTCATTGAAGGGAATCTAAAACAGAAACAAGGCCAACTTTAATTTCTGCACTTTTCAGCTTACTGAATGTAATGAGCCATGACATTTTATTCTCTTATACAGTCTCTTTCCTCTTGACTTCTTCCTCAGCTGCTTCAGGTCAGTCCATTCTCCTGTGTTATGCATAAAATCTCAATTTTAGTTTACTTTCTGTGTAAAATATTAAAATACTGTATGTTATGTCTTATATGTGTGATAGATGGTCAGATAAGGCTATCTAAGTCTGGGTCTACTCGGTGCTCTGGAAGAGTTGAAATCTCTTACAATGGTGCCTGGGGAACAGTCTGTGATGACAACTGGGACTTAAATGATGCTAAGGTGGTTTGCAGACAGTTGGGCTGTGGTACGGCACTGAGTGCCACTGAGTCGATCAAGTTTGGTCAAGGAACTGGACAAATTTGGCTTGATGATGTGGCCTGTTCGGGAAGTGAAAGGTCTCTAACTGAGTGTCAGCACAAAGGATTTGGGACACACGACTGTACACACAGTGAGGACGCTGGTGTCATCTGTTCAGGTGAGAAAAGTTTTTGTCTTTAACATCTCTGTCACCTAGTCATTGTGGTTTATGATGTGACTAAGAGCTGTTGAGATGCAGCACTGTAAAAAGCTGGTAACCACACTCTGTAGCATGCTTTCAGAATTGAAGAACAGAATAACAAGTGTGAAATGTTGCTTAATACACTGTAAATTATACTGTAATGTAAGTAAAGAAGTTCATTGAGTGTTTGATCTGCTCTGAAAAGCGTTAGATCTTACTCGCAGCAATCCAGCAATGGTTTGTCTTCTGTGTTCTGTGCCTAGATGTGCCAGTCAGATTGGCTGGCTCTTCTCGGTGCTCTGGAAGAGTTGAAATCTCCTACAACAACGCCTGGGGAACAGTCTGTGATGACAGCTGGGACTTAAATGATGCTGAGGTGGTTTGCAGAGAGTTGGACTGTGGTACGGCACTGAGTGCCCCTCTTTCAGCCCACTTTGGTCAAGGATCTGGACAAATTTGGCTTGATGATGTGGCCTGTTCAGGAAGTGAAAGGTCTCTAACTGAGTGTCAGCACAAAGGATTTGGGACACACGACTGTACACACAGTGAGGACGCTGGTGTCATCTGTTCCGGTGAGAAAAATGTTGTAATGATTTCTCTTATGTGTAGTTATTACTAAGTAAATAGCAGTAATAATGCCACAACTATTACTACTACTAATAATAATAATAATAACAACATCAAAATGGGCCTAATTGGCAGTCAAAACTAGTCTTGTTTGGGACTGTGTGTTACAAAAACCTTTTTTGTTCGGTTTCAGAGCTTATTTCTCTTGCACTGACTTTTTGTCCCCTTCTGGTATGGGGTGTGGGATCAACAGAGAGGTGTCGTTTGTGATTCACTGAATAACAAAGAAGGTTGTTTGGGCCCTGCTGCAGGCCTTTAGGACATTTGGGAAATTGTTTCTATTTGTTATTTCTATTTGTTTCACATTAAAGTGGTTGGTGTGTGTACAAAAGGAACACATGGCACGAATCATGGAAAGCACAAACCCAGACGAAATGCACTCCCAATCCAGAAATGCAGATATTGCCACAACATGTACAAAAGTAAAAACACAAACATTTAGAGAACGCTCCAAATCCTAAGAAGTCTAAGAGTCGACAGCCATGCTCTGTGAGGCTGTAACGCTCATTGTAAAGAAAAACAAACTGTCTGATAAACCAAAGTCTTTGACAAATAGGTATTTTGGGTCACCAAAGTTCACAAAGACCAGAAATGGCTACGTCAAATTGCATGGTAATCCATCCAACAGTTGTCGAGTCATCTCAGTCTGAACCACAGATATCAACCTGTTGCTAGAAGGAAAGTCAGGGGATCACCAAAGGAGCTAAGATGTAACTACTTGGTCAGGTTTAGGACAAGATCATGGTTTGGGCTATAATAAGTATGTTAAAGCTGGGGTAGGCAAAATCTGTGCAACCTATGCAAAACCTTCCGCCTCTTTCTCTGCTGCCTCGTATCGCTCCGCTAAGCCCCTCCCACCAAACCCACAACTTCGACCGGCAGCAGAAGGAGTCGGTTCCCCTGTGAAACTGTATCCCTCGTAGGGCTCGCTCTCCACGGCCTCACCGAGACCGCGGTCCCTCCTACGTGACTTGTTTTCTCAAAGAAAACAAGTCACGTAGGAGCACTTCGAGGCCAGCACTTCGAGGCCGCAGAGCAGAGCACCCCAGGCTTCACAGGCAGCTGCAACGCCGTCCAGTAGCGGGAAGAGAGGCTAGTACACCGCACACACCACTGTCCCCCGTCAAAAGTTATTCCCCAGTGTTTGTCATCATGCCTCTTTGCTGCTCGTCGTTATGAGCGCCATGGTATTGAACGTAATGAGCCTGAAGCTCCGTGTGCAGCCAGGACATGTTGTTTTGTACTATACGCTGCTGTAGACAAAAGAGGCGTTGAAAATGTATCACAAGTTTCAGGATTTTCGGCAGGATTTTCCACCACTGAATCAGGTTTTCACCATCTGAAGGGACGTGTACACACATCTGCTCTTGTAGCTTAGCCAGTACGAACACACCGTCTCTCTGAAATAACCTGAGATAAAGGTAAATATGGGTCATAATATGGCTGCTGCACAGACGACCTATATTGTCGTATTTTTGGGGAGGACAGTCTCAAATAAAGTTACGTTTCTGTTTCACTTCTCTCTCTGTCAGTATGCCAGCTCCCCCTTTTTGGTTTCTCTTTCTTTCTAACGTTAATTTTATTTCCATCCTTAATAGAAACGCCTGTTGATAAATCTGCAGCCTCTGATTTGAGAAGTGCATTATGAGAAGGGCTCAGAACAGGACAAACGCATTTGAGGTCAGAAGCAGGCAAGAGTCCAAACCAGAAAGACAGCCAAACACAGGCAAACTTATCCAGATGAGGGTCAGGCAGAGAATCATCACTCCGAGGGTCAGGTAAGAGTCAGGCAGGCAAGAAACAAAGGCTGCAAAGCCAGGCAGTGTCCGACCCACACCCAACCAAGTGTCTATGTGCATGAGTGTGCATATCCTTGCAATAGTGTTTCTTCTTTACTATTTCTATTCATGGCTCCACCTTTTGTTTAGTTATTTGCATGTGTGGATTTCTGGATTTGAAGCACTGAATCCCAATGTTACTTTGTGATGCAGTCATTCACAATGGCGTGCCACTCTCGATTAATGCCCCCCTCCCACAGAGAAATGAGATTTGAAAAACAAGCATTGGATGCTCCATCAGTCGGAGTTCCCATTATACTGCATCACATCTACATGCTTATAGAAGAGAGACAGAATGTTATTTCAGCCAAGATTGAAGATATAATACATTTAATATTTTATTGTTGTGTTATTTTTCAGTGAGCCTCCCAAAGCCCAGCATCTCCATGAATCCTGCTGGTGAGGTTACCTGGGGTCAGAATGTTGCCATCACATGTTCAATCTCAACTCAGCATTTAGATGGAACATTCCTCCTGCAGCAGACCTCAGGCTCATTCAGAAAGACCCAAACATCAAGTACCAACTCTGCCACCTTCAACATCTTGCAAGTGAACTTTGACAATGAGGGATTGTACCAGTGTCAGTATCAAATAAGTGTTTCAAATCAAGAACTCAGCTCCCCCCTAAGTGACTCTGTCAGACTCTCAGTTACTGGTAAGGAAATTAATCGATTCCCTGAACTTGATGTTTCATCCACTTGTTTAAAAGAACAGTTCAACATTTTGATTTTTGGAAATACACGTATTTGCTTTCTTGTTCAGAGTTAGATGAGAAGATTGATACCTCTCTCATATCTGTCCTTTAAATATGAAGCTACAGTCAGCAGCTGGTTATCTAGCTTAGCATAAAGACTGGAAACACGGAAACAGCTCCCAGTGAGGGGTATGAATCTACTCATTGAACTCTCTGCAAGAAACCGAAAAAGCCTATTTCCCAAAATGGTGGACTATTCTTTTGACATAAAAGAAAATGTAGCAAACTAAAAAGACTGAAAAAAGTATACCTCAGCTCAAAGTCAATCCATTGATTTTTCAGTGAGCCTCCCAAAGCCCAGCATCTCCATGAATCCTGCTGGTGAGGTTACCTGGGGTCAGGACGTCGACATCACATGTTCCATCTCAACTCAGCATTTAGGTGGAACATTCCTCCTGCAGCAGACCTCAGGCTCATTCAGAAAGACCCAATCATCAAGTACCAACTCTGCTACCTTCAATATCCTCAGAGTCAACTTTGATAATGAAGGATCATACCAGTGTCAGTATCAGACAACAGTTTCAAGTCGAGACTTCAGCTCTCCCTTAGGCAACTCTGTCAGAGTTTCTGTTACTGGTAAGACAAATAAATAAATAAAATAAGACAACACAACAAATAACCCAGAATAGCAACAGTAATAATCAGAAAACAGAAAGAAACACAGTACAGAAATATAGCAAGACCATTAAATCTAGCTGGAAAGGTCATAGGTATGGTGGCAGTAGCTACAATTGAGGACACTGAGGTCATGTCCTCAGATATGATAGTCATCGCAGAACCACGTCTGTTTCTGGTTCAACATCAATCTGCTGCCACTTTGGTGATTTTGTCAACACAAGGAAACAAAATACTTGGAGAAAATGTTTAATTCGGTTAAAGCAAGAACATTGGTAAAGTACCTTCTAGGATACCCTTCCAGTGGAGAAAACATGATCCAGCACACTAATGGGTGCCCAGTGGAGAAAACGCAATACAGTGCCATATACCACACCGCACACAGCTGGTGCACTTTTTATTTTTTCACCCCTGCCCTTCAAACAGCCTGAGTCCGCCACTGCTGGCAGAGAATGAGTGGAGATGGGCTGGTATATATACTGCAAGGCTGAGTGAGTGGGCGGGGAAGGTCATGTGAGCGGAATGGCAGGAAAGGGGTTTACTGCATTGCAGGAGGGAGTGGCAGGATCTGAAATGACAAGGAGGGTTAGCAGGCAATAGAATGAATATTTAAGAACTGGCTGAAGTCGTGACATCCACTGTGTTTATCTTGATGAAATCATGTGCAAATCACAGCAAGGCTGCACCAGAATAAGCACACACACCTCTACACACATGAGACTGGTCCTTTATCACTCAGTATTCTGATAGACTGAAATAGTATCGGATAGTATCGGATATCGGATCTATCATATATACAACTTCACCAAATAATTTTTTAATCATTTGCTTCTGTTGTTATTTTACTGATGAACTGTTAAAAACACCATCTGCCTCTGGCTGCAGATTTGTGTGTTCACATCGTGCCGCTCTGCACCAGACAACAATATGATTCCCTAGAGAAACTCTTTATTTGTTTCGATATTGTAGTCATGCGTCACTGTGATTGGCTCAGCTGTTTCAGAGAAATGAACCAAAATAGAACGTGTGCATGGAGACGCCCACACAGCCTATGCTCCAAAGACCTACCACTTTGCACTTGTCGTTGCATTTGCATGAATAAAATAGAGCACAGTTTAAATGTTGTTTTTAGGCACAAAAAAAAGTTACATTAAAATCAAATTCAGGGATTTAGTACTCAACCACAAATATATTTCTGGTCCTGTAGAGAATTGTTTAAAACAGCATTTACACCATTATGGTAGGAGAAAAAATGACAGAAATCATAATAAAGCAGTTAAATATAAACAATAAATATATTGTTGAAAAAAGATTTTTTTTGTTTAGTCAAACATTTCTGTGGTGTGGTTGTGCTGGGAACATTTGGATTATTTCTAACATCCTGGTTATGTTATGCAGACTTTTTTGTGATTATAGCAGACGTAGTTGTAGGAAAAATAGTAATCAGTTAAAGGCACCCTGTGCAGCTTTTGACCACTGCTAGCACTATGGAGAAATGATTTTACAAGTGAGTGCCTGTGTTGTTTGGATCGCGTGCATGCAGGCAGCTGGATTCACATCCTGCCATGGTTTCACACTGTTCCACTCAGTTGGTGGCCGTGACGTGCCATCAAACACAGCAATGCACCAACACAGGCAGAGAAGAAGAAAACTGCTAGCTAGCAAACATGGAAGTAAACAATGCAGGATTTAAAATATTTCAAAAATCAGCTTTGAAAATGTTTTATGGAGGAAATGCACTCAACACATTTGTTAGATTTAAAGATAAAAACAATGACTTTTGGTGAGAATCATACTGCTTTTATTTTCACTTCCACACTCGTGCAGTACTTTTGGTTTCACTGAATGCACATTTTGATTGATTCAAAATAATTTTAGCATCTCTTGTTCTCTCTGTGGTTTGGTTATTTGTACATTTTTCATTCAAACAATTTTTTCTGGATAGAAAAGTTTTCATGTCAATTAGCTTTGTTGTGCAATAGTATATCTTTAGTATGTGTGGAATCCATTTTAGTCTCATCTTTGCTGATTTATAAATCCATGAATTTTATATTCTCTTAATGCTGTTGTTCCTTTTGTACCCAGTGCCACTGCAGCAACCCAGCATTTCTCTGACATCTCCTAATGGAGGGCTGTTCTGGAGTCCTGAAGGTGCAGAGGTCACCAGGGGTTACAGCTTTGACATAATCTGCTCCATTTCATCCCACTATCCTGGAGGTGTTTTCTCTCTCATCTTCTCTGGCTCCAACATCACTGACACCAAGCCAGCAGTCAATAACTCAGCCTCCTTTAACTTCCCTGTAGCTGAGTATGAACACCAGGGCAACTACAGCTGTGTGTATGAAGTCACACTGTCCTCAAGGAAATTCACTTCTACCATGACAGCACTGATTAGTGTCGTCATTAAAAGTAAGTAGAATGTAGAATTTAAACTAAATGTTGCTATATTTTAAGAACAATAGCTGAATGACACAGACTACTACTACATCTACTACTACATCAGCAGCACAACCGCTTACTGACAGACATTACCGATAAAGCCAGGAGTAGCAGAACCGCAGTGGATAGAGAAATAATGAGCTGCATGGATTGTGCATGTACCAGCCATAATAGAAATTTAGTAAACCTTATCACAGCATAACATAATATTATTTCATAACATCTAAGATCGGCCTCCAGACAAAACAAGTTACATTTCAAGCATGGTACTACAGTGGTGGTGACCTCTATTCACCCTCCACTCCCAAAACAAATTATATAAAACTGGCCACAAACAAAGCTACCCACACATACTGCAGTGTAGTGTGTCCATTATGCTTTCTTTATCACATGTGGGAGCAAAAACAAGCAATATAACTAAAATACCATGAATGGAGCGACATCTGCGAGCTAGTTCAGGCAGTTAACTCGAGCTGCACTGCTATACATGTGACATACCTCACTCTCCACAACCATCTACCAAACACACCCTCCCAATTTGGCGGCCTATTTAAACTGCAATAACTTCCCATCTCTCCCTCTGCCTGTCAACGCCACTGCTGCCCTGCCTCAGTATTGCTGCCTGTTCTTTCAGCCCCAACACCACCCCAGCATCCACCTGAAGACTCCTGCTGGGGGGTTTAAGATATTTGCTCATCACTCCCCGCAGATATGTTTACATAGAGATATTGGGGAGTGATGAGCAAATATCTATATCTAAATATATGAGGTCGGAGTCTAGACGTCAAACTCTAATGTTCTGCTGCAATAATAAACATTGTCTGACTGAACTGATGAGATGCATGTACCACTATCTTACAAGTAATTATTATGGATGATGTGTTTTGCCTGGCCACAAGTACTTGTCAAATACTGAGGAGCAGCATCCTCAGTAGTCAGTGTACAAAGATGCTATTATTGCTACTGTATATTGGCCAGATCATTATGCCTACTAATTAGCTACAATTTGCTTCTTGATCAGTGTTTGATGAGGTTGAGTGCTGGGTTAAATCATTGTATTTCTCACATTTACAATGCTTTTAGTCCTTAAACTGTCCTCTGCGGACGCTGGAAAGATTGGATGGGAAAATAAATGGATAGCTAATGTTTGAACACTGCAAAAAATCTACAAACAAGCAAAAATATTGTGCAAAAGTTAGCAAGTATTAAAAAAAAAAATTCTGACAAATCATTTTCTTCAATACTTGTTCCTATCTCCCATCAGATCAACAAGATTTTAAATCTAAATTTAAGATTGGAATTTAAAGTTAATTCTTCTAAAAAAAATTGACTAGTTGTGAGATTGTTTTGCTCAAGTACAGGACAATATGGGCATGTATTGTTATTAGTGGTACAAGTGGTACATTTTGTGGGTGGTGATATGAACTTTATGCAGGACCTTATATTTACTGAGTTTTAGGGTTGCAGGCCATGGAGAATATGTTGTTGCATACGCTTTGCCAATTAATGCGTTTTCACACCTAATCTGTTTGGTTCGATTACTTTCGGGTGAGAGTGCAATTACTTTAGAGGAGGTGGTCTCAGTCCTGGTCCAAATGAACTCTGGAGCAGTTCGTTTGTGGTGGGAAAGGGATCTGACCCAACTACCAGGTGTACTCCGCAAGTTTGAGCTAAATGGCTCCTGTAGCCAGGTGTGCTTTTCATTCTGCAATGCAGCAGAGCCCACAAACTGTTTCTCGCAGGAGCAGCTAGACGGAGAACGAACCAGCAATGTTTCTCTCACAGAAATACGAACTAGTTCACAACACAGGACCTTCTGCCTGTATTTACTTTCTTCTTCTTCTTTGGTTTTACTGGCAGACTACAAACCAATGTCAATAGTGCATGCCGCCACCTACTGTTACCGTGTGTAACATCCCCAGACACATCTGACCAATAAGTGAACGTTCTCACGTGGTTTGTAGTGATGGATTTTAGTTCGCTTGGATTTTTTCTCTTTGTGAAAAGAAACCAAACCAAGGGGAAAACACTCCAAGTTTATAAACTCATCAACTGATTCGGACCAGGGAAACCAACTATAGATTCTGGTATGTTTAAGTCAGCTGTCCATTTGTCCGTTGGAAGAGACACACTATTGTGTCTATAAGAGTTTATATACTTGTGATAAAACTTTATTTGGCTTCAATGAGTACAGTTTTTGATATAGTGGAGGAGTGTGACTATCGGATGTGCTGATATCTATTGTCTTTTTAATGCTTTATTTCAGTTGAATGCATTGGAAATAATGGTCAGGTGTGTTATTGTTGTTTTAAAGAAAATAGAAGGTCAAGCCAATTTTCACACATTATGGCAGTTTTTCCAGACCTCTCAGCCATTTGTGCACATAAGTGTGCAATTGAGCCTGAACCAGTTCTCATCATAGGTATCCAAGAATATAAAAAGGTTTTGGCTGGATCAGCAGGGATTTATTTTATACTGAATATGGACACATTTTCAGGATAAACTAAGGAATTTAAAAAGGATTAAATGTTTTTTTCTCCTAGTGCATTTGTTGCTGCTGGTCTACTCAGTAGCTGCTGGAGGTCTGCTGCTGCCCCTGATGGTCTTGGTGGTGGTCTGTCTGGTAATCAGGAGAAGACGACGAGCCAAGCAGCCTGGAGTCCTCATCCAAACTCAATGTGTGTGCTCACTTTCATCCAATGTTTGTGTTTGAAAGCTGGTAAAGAATTCACTCTGATGTTCATGAACCATTTTGTTCTGATGCTTGTGTTTCAGTGGCTGTCAGAGCCAGGAACGATTATGACAGTGATGACGATGTGGAGGATGAGGATGAGGATGAGGAGGACTATGTGAATGTTGATCCAGTATACACCAAGAAGAAACTCAAAAAGGAAGCAGAGAGAGAGGAAGAAGAGGAGAGTCATGATTATGAAGAGCCAGAGAGTGACGAAGATCATGATTATGAGGAAGCGGGCCCTGATGTCAATTTTTTAAAGACCAATGCGGTCTGTTTCA
>SEMN01000383.1:16601-288582 GCA_005408345.1 Macquaria australasica
TTTATTGGACTTTTGATTCTTGCCTGCTCTTTGTCGGATTTATTTGCCTGTTTGGACTACCTTCTTTCGTTTTGAACTTTGCCTGCCTCACCATCCCGTAAGCTTTGTAGCTATGTGTTAATAAATCACTGAACCGCATCAGCTCTGTCTCAGGCATCTGCATTTGGGGTCCTATTCCCCATGTTCCTTGTTTCCTTGCTATACCAGCCGTGACAATTATCATCCATTCACATGGTTGATCACTCATGTCATGCTCCTCTGTGTCTCATAAAAACACACTGAGGTTTAGGCAATAAAACTACTTGGTTAGGTTTAAGAAAATATCATGGTTTGGGTTCAAATAAGTACGTTATGTAACTTAAAACAAGTCAACAATGACTTTTGGTTTCACAGGGACACAAACCCTGGTCTCCTTGGTGTTTGTTTGACCCATCCATCCAACTCCTTATGTGGACTTTGTCACTCTTTATACTACGTCACCTGAACACGTTGCATTGGCTCACTGAAATAAATGGGTGATATCTATGGAATCAGATTTGTGCCAAAAAAAATCAAACAAAATTTTTCAAATATCAAACAAAAATAAGCATTTGAGAGACAATAAAACTCAGTGAAGCAAACAAAATGTCATCTCAAAAGTAAAACTTACAACTTGCAAACAAATTATTTGTGTAATGGTATAAACTATTGGTCTTTTACTGTTTAGAACATGTCCTTTTGTTTACAGCCCCCTCTGCTTCTCTCTCGCTGAGCAGACTTTTGCTCTCTGTCTCTTTGCGGTTACGCTGCAGCTCTCTCGTTTGCGCTGCCTGACTTTTTGTTTGCAGTTCTGGCACAAACCTCTCGCGTAGGCAGGATTTTTCAGGATTTTCAGTTTTTGAGTGACAGCTCAGTGCCCTGGACGTTGTTCAGGGCAGCAGTATTTGGTTTGCTAATTATTGCAGTACTACGGTTACAACTACTACACTTAGTTCTGCAGCTGCTACTACAACTATTACTGAACTATTACTGTTACTAGTACAGTACTACTGCTACTACTACTACTCTGTCAACCACTTCAACATATTGCTGAAGCTTCAAATAATGAAATATTAAAAATATTTGAAGCCTTTCTAATAAATTCATCTTTTAGCTTTTAATACTGTAACATTCACACAAATTACTTAAATATAACATTTTCCAGTTGATAATAGTAACTGTGAGGAGGATCTTATCATTATTTAGACCCAAATGGATGCTGCAAAGTAATATCACATCTTAGTCTGGTTTTGTCCAATTGTATTTGGCTATTTTTACGTTGTCTCATTTTGAATTTCCCCAGATGAACTGCTGATGATGAGGATGCACTTTCTGTCCCTGAAGTGATGCAGTGGTTGACTGGACAGTCACACAGGCACCTAGTTCTTTCAGAGAGCGAAACATTTCGACTTTGAAAGATTGTCTTCTTGTTGAATAACATGTCCTCTTAATTTTAATGTAGCATATTTTTGTTGAAATGTGTCTTTTGCTATACATTTTTAGTTATTAGCTACACAATTTAATTTCCAGTCGAAACACAAACGGAAAAAAAGGAAACTTTTGCAACATCTTTTCTTTTAATTTTCCCAGTACAATAGCAAACACAGTTTAGTTAGTTTCATTTGTTATCTCATAGGCACCAAACACACTTTCATTTTCACATTGTCATTTTCATCTACTGTATGAACACATACATACTAATATTCATCAATTTGTGAATTATAAATGAAATATTCCTTTGTATTTAATTAATAATTAAATAAATGAAATGCAAATAAACTGCAAGTGCTTTTCGTGTTTATCACTCTCCCTGTTTAAGATTAAAAGTGAAACCTGACCAAGCTGCACCTGGTTGAATGTCAGCTAGGTGAACTACACGAACTAAACTAAATGAGCTACTGTACATTTTACTTTTAGCGCTGTATACTTCAGTAATAATTCCAGCAAAGTAACAATGGCTCTAATTTTCTGCAGTTATTTCCACCACAGCATTTTATGTAAATTGACAATCATACTCATACTGTAGACCAAGATGTTCAATGAATGTGGCCTGTAGAAAGCAGAGTGTGCAAGGACATGGGATGAGGTTACAGCTGCATAACGTTCCCATGATGCAAATAGAAAATGCAAACAGTATTACAGTAGAAAAGTGTTAAGATGTAGCTTTATGTAATGTTATTTTGTAAATTCACAGGAATGGAAAACTCTTTACTGCTCCTTATGACAGATGAGTGAAAATATAGGTAATCAAGCTTAATGTACAGAATATACAAAATAAATTCATTTAGATGTTTTATGCTGCACATAATATATTTCATGAAAAAGTAAAACTATGTTTTAAATTGTTTTTTAGAGAACAATCTCAGTCCAGTATGGTTCTTTGAAACCCATTTCAGTGTATTTCAATGAAGACCTCTTCATTGTGGTTGGTCACATTTTCTTTATAATAATTAATTCTACTGGAAAATCTACACCTACACCTACCTAACTTCTTGTATTATCAAAGTCATGGTTAAAGCAATAAACTTTTCACTTTCTTGCTGAGAGTTAAATGAGAAGATTGAAACCACTCTCATTGCTGTATGTTAAATATGAAGCTACTGCCAGCTGTTAAATAGCTTAGCACAAAGCCTGGAAACAGGGAGTACCAGCTATCCAAATGGGATATTAATTAATTGTTAATTAGTGAGCTTTAGAGGTGTTGGTAGGAACATTTTGGTACCTTTTGGATAGAGCCAGGCTAGCTGTTTCCCCTTGTTTTGGGGTCTTTGTGTTAAAGGGAAACTTCACCGCCTGTCATGGGGCTGTCCACTCAGTGTTGATGGTATATTGAGTCACTTGAAGAAATACATTCCTCAGTGAGTGCTAGGTTGACCGAAAAAACTGAGCTGTCCTGCTAGCTGAGCCGTACCAGCAGTAGCCTACCTACATGTACCGGGATGCATTGCGCGCAAGCTTCTAACCCCTCTGAGCAAGTTAGCTGCTGCTAATCAAAGTTACTATGTCTATTAGAGACAACAGCAACACACACACACACAGGCAAGGAGCCGAACGGGCTTCCGTATAACAACAAAGCTACAGTTAGCTGAGGAAGCCCTGCAGTATAAAGTTCCACAAAACCGCAACATGAAAAAACAGTTACCGGCACCCAACCTACTACTCTCGTTATATAGTTGGCTTCAAAAGAGGCTTAACGTTCACAGTTTCTCCAAACTGTCCCTCTATATTACAACATTAGTCCAACATCGCCCCAGCCTGTGGGACCAGCCTAGCCTATAGCCGTTACTTTGTTGACCAAAACATAGCGTTAGGTGACAAAAATACTCACTCAGTTGTCATCTGCCCTCTCGGCCCTGCTGGTCTTGGTTGTCTTTTCCAGTTTATCTTCGGGATCATGAGGTCTCCAGCACACCTCTGTCCAAGTGAATTAAACTTTCATGCATGGTAACTCCCACACGGGCTCCCGGGGTTGGTGTCGGCGACAGCATCCAACAAAAACGGCCCACGCTGGCATTGATTGCAGCAGAATTATTCAGTTTCTGTTGCCATTTGGGGGCAATCTGAACAAAAGCACCACCAACTCAGGTTCGGGATGGTCCCCGCCGGCCATATCCTCTTGCACGGCTAACGCAGCCTCTGTCTCTCTTTTCTTTTATTTCTTCTATCTGTGTATTCTGGTTAGAATAAATAAGGCTGAATATCCAAGTCAGCCAAAACACCCCTGTAAATGTATCCTCGTCCATAACATCCTCTGCACTCATATTTTGGGATGCCATGTTCGCTGTTGGAAACGTAGCTAGTTTACAAGCTAAAAGAACAAGTTTTGTTTTTGAGCGGCAGCACGCCCCCTGGCTCCCCACAGGCTGGGACTAGAAATCCAAGCTGAAATAGCCTGTAGTTCTTCCGTGCCTCCATCTACGTCACTGTGACAGCAGTGGTGACGGAAGTACAACCAATTTTGCAGCAAGAGAAAACAGCTTTCTCGGCCAATGTAGCACGCACTGAGGGATGTATTTCTTCAAGTGACTCAATGTACCATCAACACTGAGTGGACAGCCACCTGACAGGCGGTGACGTTTCCCTTTAAACTAAGCTAATCTGCTGCTGGCTCCAGTTACATATTGACTGTACAGACGTGAGAGTGGTATCAATCTTCCTATCTAACTCTCAGCAAGAAAGCGGATAAGTATAATTCCCAAAATGTTGAACTATTCTTCTCAGTGTTATTCACAACATAATTATTTGATGTAATGATCAATATCTTTTATAGAATAAAACACCACAAAAACATAATAAAACACACAAACAAATAAAAAACTTATGGTACATGTCCAAAAATGAGTGAAGCATGTTGTTATTAGGGTTTCAGGTTTTAGTGTTAAAGTATAAAGTGAGTATCAGTAATTGAGGTGAATGTTGTTTTAAAATATATTTATGTTGGGGAATATCTTTGTTGTTGTTTTTTTTTAAACCATTTTGAATCTAAATTTATATAAATAAATTCTGAAATGTGGTTTTACAGGCAAAATGTTAAATTTAAGTGTTTTATGTCAAAATATACCTTTTCTATACTTATATTCAAGTGTTTTATGTCAAAATATACCTTTTCTATCTTTTTGCACATGCACACACAACCCAGATACGACCATGGGGAGGCTTAAGCCGGATGGTCTCATACAACCATAAATAATGACCAGACCGGGCTGGGTGGTATAATAATAACCCAGTAATTTCGGCAGCCATCTTGAATCTCCCTTTCTATTTCTGTCCCTGGCATCCCCTGGATCACTGACACACTTTATTTTTGCAGTGGCCCTCCCAATGACTTAGAGGTTACTATCTGTCTTTTCTTCAGTCTGGTGACGTCTTAATCTACCCAACTTCAGTCCAAATGTGTGTATCCGAATCACCATAAACACATAATGGCATCCAATACAACAAAAGCACAACAAAATGACTACAATTGAATCACCTCTGTGACACTGTTAAACAAAAACAAAACACATTTAACAATAGCAGCATTAAATGCTTGGAAATTGTATTGGATTACATTAAATTCATCAATACTAACACTGTTGATAATATTACAAAACATACATAATCAATTACCAGAATAATAGATAGGTTGATGTAAAGTTGTCCATTTTGACTCAGCACAGAGTGAAAAGCAGAAGTGGGAAATACCACACTGAAGCAGCTGTTCTCAGCCAATCACATGCGAGCCAGTTCACTGTTTGAGCCAATGATGTGAAGGCAGTTTTACAGTATGACGCCTAGACAGCCACAAATAGATATGACACAGGCTCCTTGTAATGTTAGCACTGGTTTCACACACACACAAGCACACATACACACATGCAGACAGACTCTGGGTAATGTTAGCGCCCTGAGCTCATCCCTCGAAGAAGCAGTGATGAAGCCTTGTAACCTGAGACAAGACGGGCCGTGTTCACACTACTGGTCTACATGCTCAGTTCTGAACAGCTGCTGAAGTCTGATTCTTGGTTGTCAGTTTATATCTGTTCAAGGAAATAATTTACAGGTACCATCTGGCTCATAAAAAATTAAAAATTCCCACTTGATTTAAACACAGTTTAGGTACAGTATGTCAGTTTTCAATGAATTATAGCATCTCATTAACTAGCTAACTGTGAAAGTGAATTTCAGTTATTTTGTCTCATTAGCTGCGGTTACATGGACAATATTTCTTCAACCCGATCGAAATCATTTTGAATAGAGATTCCAACTTGTTTCTGTCCCTCACAGAAACTCGTTCAGTCACCTAATGTTCCCCCACGTGGGGCAAACATGCGCAGAAAGAATAGATTTATTCCAACCAGAGAGAAACGATCAGATTAAGCGTTTACATGGTTATTAGACGCTAATATCTTCCTTTGGAACGGATTATCAAAGGTTTACACCACCGCTCTCAACTCGATTGAAAATTCCTTCTAATCGGGTCGGTCTCTTCTGATTGAGGTGGTTACATGAGGCATTTTTATTCAGATTGTGCTATTATTCCCATTATTAGTGGAATATTAGGGTCCATGTAAATGCAGCTAATCGAATAGCTGTGGATGACAACGCTTGTTACAGTTACAGTTACAGTGCTTTAAAGGAACAGTTTGACATTTTGGGAAATACACTTTCGTGCTGAGTTAGAAGAGAAGATTGATACCCCTCTCATATTTGTATGTTAAATGTGAAGCTATTGTCAGAAGCCAGTTAGCTTAGCTTAGCATAATGACAGGGGGAAACAGCTGGCCTAGGTACTAGGCAGAAGTCAAATTTAAAACAGGGCAGTTCTGGTGGCTCAAACCAATAAAAAGTTGTGTCCATTACAGTGGATAGCCTGAGGGGATTACGATAATGTTTCTTTCCCCTTATGTCCAGTTTTTATTCTGACTCAAGTGTTTTTTGCTTGCAACAACAAATAGAGTGAAATTAAATGACGTGTCAAGAACATTGTCACAGTCATTTCACATGCCATCAGTTCTTTCCACTTTCATCCCAGATATTCTCATACTGCTACATGAAAAATTGGTAATGAGTTAATCTTCTTGCTGTTGTTCCACACTTTGGAAATCTGTATCTGCATCATTTATTAAGAAGTATAAATCAGATATATGACTGTGGTGTGGACACGGCCACATGCACACAAACCCAAACAGGATATGACCATGAGCTGTCTTTAGCCTTTTGATGAGTTGCTGGGCATTCCTGACCTCGCCAGCATACGCTAACAAACAGCAGTGAGCTCATGGGGTGTAAATAGCACGGTGGGAGGGATGGAGCAGGGCAGCTGGGGTATATAAAGGAGAGAAGTCCCAAACTACCTGATAGAACACTAACACGAAGAAGAAACTCTGGAAACTCTCACTCTTCACTAGAGCCTAAAGATACCAAGTCTGAGAGAGGGAATCAAGAAACAAAGAGGCTACGATACACAACGCTCACAGGTTGCCTTGTAAACGAAGTCAAGTTTTTTGTCAAGAACCATCCTCCAACACTGACATGATGTCCCAGCATGTGGCCTTGACCAGCCTGTTCGGTGATGACCCTTTCTTCAGCCAGGAGCGGCTGCTGTGGCCGCTGCGTCACGAGGCCCTCTCATCACTGCAGCAAGACTTCTTCAACCAGAGAGCCAAGCTGGCCGACAGCCTCCTGAGGGAGCTCCACGATGGGCCCCACCTGCTCAAACTTCGCCAGTTGCCCCTCATTTCCTCCACTTTGGCGAGGTATGTACAGTAACTGTGCATCTCAGTAGTGGATACATCTGATTGGCTATGTTTTAGGGCGTTTTCAAACCTAGAGTTGGTTTGTTCTGGTCCGAAATAGCGGATGAGTTGGTAAAGTTAATGTGTTTTCTTCATGGTTCGGTTTCTTCAAGTGGACCAAGATGCATCAGTAAAAGTCTTGTGAGAATGTTTTCTCAGCTCATTAGATGTTGGACGGTTAGTGTATGTGGTCCTTTCTGCCCAAATATTAAAAAGACAATGTTCTTCATTTGTAGTCCAGATCAGACCTCGATTCATTCTCCAGCTAGCTGCTAGCAACGGTTGCTTTCACTCTGTTGCATCCTAGTATGCAATTAGAGACCCGAGTCCGAGAGAGTAGTAACTGAGTCTGACCAAAACCCAACAGGCATTCTGTTTTTTTATGTCTGAACCCGACCCGAGCCCGACACAGTTCATGTAAGCTGAAGCAAATCGAAATACCTCCATATCGTCGATTTACCTGCATGGTTTTCGGTACTTTTTTAAACTTCCCAGATGACAAATTTTGTTTGACGTCTTCCATCCCTAGCTAGGCTACATGAATATTTACCACCTGTGTGTTGTGTTCATATGTTGTCACGTAAATAACAAACCCCAGCAGTGAACAGGAAGCACCATGTCAAGTATGGCGTGACCGAACCTGACCTGAACATCATTTCTAGATTTTTGTCCAAACCCGGCCTGTTGGGAATCAATAGGTCCTGTCAGGCTCGGGTCAGGTATCCACCCTCTATATGCAAAGTGTAGCTGGCTATGGTAGCCATTAAGCTCAAACTTGTAGAGTTTGCCTTGTAGTTGGGTCAGATGGAAGATCACGTACCCACCACAAACAAACGGATCCAGAATTTTGTCCGGGCCCAGACCACTTCCTCTTAAAGGTCTTGGTGTGGTTGTTTTGGTCTGCACACAAGTCCAATTGCCGTGCTCAGATCTGCCCAAACAAATCGTACCAAGAGGGAAAACGAACCTAGCAAGGCTTATTCAACCGCGCTAAACAACTCAGGTTTGAAAACGCCATAGACACCAGTGGAGTCATCTAGCCGATTCTGATCCAGATTCTGACTCTCTTTCAGGCTCAGTGACGGTAAAGAGCAGCAGAGAGAGACTTCCAGCACAGAGCTGCACAAGGAACCTCAGCAGGCCACAGAAAACAACGGTGACCTCCTGGTGACCCTAGATGCTCGCGGTTACGCCCCCAATGACATCACTGTCAAACTGGAGGGGCGGAGCCTGGCGGTGGTGGCCATGAAGCAGGCCGGGGCAGAGGAGAGCCAGTCCTGCTCCTCCACCTCCTCCTGCGCCTCCTCCTCCTCCTCAGCCTCGTCTCAGATGGGATTCGTCCAGAAGATCGACCTGCCCGCTCACCTGGATCTGTCCGGCCTCTCCTGCTCCCTGATGGATGATGGACAGCTGCGCATCCACGCCCCTGTGGCCAAGCAGCCAATCTGTGAGGAGCGCCAGGTGCCCATTCGGTTCAAGACATCACTGGAATTTCCCGTTACCAAGACAGAGGAGGAACACACAGACTAATGCACACATGACACACACTCTACACATACTATCTGATTGAAAACACATTTTTTAATAAACAAATATACATGTTTTATGCCCAAACACACACACACACACACACACACACTAAAAGACTGTCTTTAATGAGTAAAGTTTACCATTACTAAATGAAGAGAATATTTATTTTATAATGAGTTGCAATTTGTATAAACTGTTGAAATAAAGTCTTTGATTTTCAGAAAATTATATTCTTTTTGTACTGTGGTGTCTGCATGGTGCAGGGATTTATTAAATAGATAGATAGATAACTACTTTTATTATGGACTTTTGTCACCACACAATGGTGCCAGCAACCAGCTTACACAGAGGATGGACAAGCAGGAGAGAGAGAGAGAGAGAGAGAGAGAGAGAGAGAGAGAGAGAGAGAGAGAGAGAGAGAGAGAGAGAGAGAGAGAGAGAGAGAGAGAGAGAGAGAGAGAGGGAAAAAAAAGTCCTAAATGCGAGCATTACGTTTAACTCCCCTCAGGTGACTAAATTAGTAACTTTAAAAGGTCCCAGTGACATTTGATTTCCTGGGGAAATTTGTTGGCATGCGGGAGAAGGGGACAAACAAAAGCAGCAGTTTAGTGTTTTATGAGTTCTGTCCTGAGGGCATCAAGACAGAGGAGAGAAGAAATAAAGGCATTAGAAGAGAAGAAGAAGAGAAGAGAACCTATAGACTGTTTTTAAAGGCTTAGTTCACCCAAATTACAAAAGAAAAAGAAACACATGTTCTTACTTATCTCTAGTGGTATCTAGCCATGCAAATAGTTTTGGTTTTATCTGCTGGCATGCCAACTGAGGTTAATTGAATTTGGTTTGTGATTCACAACATATAGAAACCTTGTATTTTAAATTCAACAGCAGCATCTAAGAGTGTTTCTCTGGATCGTTAACAGAACATGCTGTTATAACTCTTAATAGGGACTTGTTTCTTTAGTGAGAAGTATTTATTTATTTTACTGATTTTTGAAAGACGTGTTTCCTCTTATTTATTCATTTATTGAAACATTTTCAGAGTAGTGAGCACCACAGACAAACCAATGTTATTATCTTGTGTGCTGTAAGAGTAGCCCATGGCTACAGTTGGAACTTGGCTTCCTGCCAACGAACAGTACTTTGACAATTATTATGCAAAAATGTACCAGCTCTACCATTTTGCAACGACTTACAGTCGTCACATCGAGCGATGAAACTGCTGCCCATATCAAATGTACCAACATAGCAAAACTGTTTTTCCAAGGATATTTTGATGTTTTATTTTTACGAGCAGTTCTTTTCAGCTCATTGGCTGCTGTTTCATAAAATGAAGAAAATATATATGATGAATGTCTTTCTCAGATAGACAGTTTTGGAGAATTTTAGGAGGCAAAGTTGGGTATGAATGATGCAAACTGAGGAAATGTTTGCACAAATGTCAGTATAAATGGGTAAAGAAAACAATGCGTTGAAGTCATTCATTGACTCTTGAAGGACATTTTTACACACTCTTTGTATCCATGATTTAAAAACCATTTTGTTTCTATTATTATCACATGTTTTTATTTGTATTGAAGTTTTCTTTCTTTCTTTCTGTATCTGTATGCCTCTCACTCTCATTGTTTCTGTCTCTCCTCAATTTTTTCGTAATTGTCCTCCCAGAATGAAATGTCTTCACAGGCTCTACAGGGGTTTGTTGTGTGTAGGTGTATGTGATTGTGACTGTGCATGTATTTGTGTTGTTTGTGTGAGTGTTTGCATGTACGCAAGTTCTTGCATTGCCACAGTCGTAAGGACCAAATGTGCTCACGCATGTATAATGACGTCCTCCAGTGAGTGAAGGCTTTTGGCTGGCAAACAAATAATACAGATGCAAATGTCTGTCTGTGTGTGTGTGTGTGTGTGTGTGTGTGTGTGTGTGTGTGTGGACAAAAGAAAAAAAGATGAAGATGATCCCTTTGCATCGCCATGATGATCTGGGCCCCCCAACACCATCACCAACACTTCAGCACACATACACACACACACACACACACTTTGTGGGAAATGACTGCACATTTTCTGTGGTGACAGTTATGAGGTCATAATGATGATGGATTCTGAGGTGGAAAACATTGTTTCTCCTGGACACAGACTTCCTGTTTACACAGGGGGAGGATGCTGTTTACACTGGCAGCCAGTTCACTCTAAACATACAAAAGTCTCATCTCCATCATTTGATTTGTGCTCGTGTGTGCTTCAGGCTGAGCGTTTCCTTTGGTTGATTCCCCACCAAATGGGAAAAATCTTCTTTGCTTACAGTTATGTAAGCACCAAGGACATACTGTCAAATATGAAAGAAAAAACAGGCTTGAATGCTGTTAGTTTTAACTGCAGAAGGTGGTAGATCATCTACTCCATTTATTCCTATTATTTTCATTTTGGTGACATCTATAATGGGTAGTTGGCCTAACATCGCCAGATTAACCAATTAGTCTGGCACCTCTCAGTTAATTTTTTATTTCCAAGGGGCGTTAGTAACAGGCGCAGACCAAAATGCCCTTTGGACGCAACTGGATAGATCTACAACCAATCAAAGCAACGAAACGTGTGACGTAGCACTGAGTGAATCCTGTAGGAAGTACTGCAAACACATCTTTCTTATCAACAAAAGCTTTAAGTGCAGTTGTTTGTTCTTCTTTTAGAGAAAATATACTTGTTTTGATAAATGCCATCTGTTCATGAGTAGGTGCGTGTTCAGGAGATGTGATCATTGGCATAAGTGCAGTTTAATTCACAAAAATGTCACCCAATAAATAAAAAATAATAATTTCACATTGTGGAGTATAAAGTCTTGTCGGACATCAACAGACGGAAACATAAACATTTAGTAGTGTCAGCAGTGGTATATGGGGACCCGAAAAGAAAATTACTACCTTTGTCAACACTGTCATTGCAGAACCGTACCACGACGAAAGAGTGGACTATTTGTACATTGTGCCCATTTTCCTTATTTATTTGATATATTGTCAGGAAAATTAATAGTTGATTTTCTGCACACTTTTTTTATAACATAAATTTTCATCAGAGTCATTCCAAGTCAAAAGGCATTGGAGTCTAGGTTAAAGCCAAAGCCAAAGTTGAGTCTAAAGTCACAACTTTTTACCAAGGGCATTCAGCTTTAGCTTCAGTCTTGTAGATTTATATCATGTATAGTATTTAGCTACCGTGCATATTTAAAACCATTTCACATGGTTCTCATTTTAAAAACGAATCAGCTGGAAACATGAAAAAGTCAGCTTCAACTAACTTTTTTGCATTATCATTAGCGAGCTAGCTAGATAAAATCTCCTAGCGTCATTTCAGCCGTCAAGGCAGTCATCGATTAGATTTAACAGCCTCCTTTTGTTTGCTTCTGTGTGAAATTGAGCACCCATTGTTTAAGAAATGACTGAGAATTTTGAGTTGGAAATCTGCCACCGACATCTTTATAAACTGCATACTGTATGTGCTGTGCTAGAATGGAAAGCTGGACAGACAGTAACAGTAAGGGGCACAGGGCTTAGCGAACAGTCTACTCCAAAAATACAAGGTATTCAGTTTCCAGGGGTGAATGTAATACTTTTGCTTTTATTATATATAAAATACTTAATTTATATTAAATAAGAACATACTGTGTAAGCACACGGAGAGAGAGAGGCATGGCACAATAACTTGGCAACACATGTTGTGTAGCTCTAGGCTGTTACACTTCCTGCAGCTGCATCCCACCTGATAAATGCGCTAATGTCACATTGCTGTATGTAGTGCAGTGGTGAGCGATTCATCCTGCAGGCTTAATTTTATGATCTCTTCCTCTCTCTCCAGGTATCGCAATAAGACAAGCAGGCCATCAACTCTAACTCTTCAGTCAGTGTGTGTTGCTCTACTACAAACTGCCTAAATCTGATTGATGACTTAAATAAACATTAGATCAGCGTACCTAGCCTGGAGGAAATACTTCATGGCATGCTCACTGTGAAACAACTTATTATAGACTAATTATGTATCCTGATCAATCAATCAAACAGACAACTAATAATAATCTTAGTTTTGACAGATTTCATTTCTCATGAATGATAATTCCACAGTGCTGGTGTGGTTGGATGTGGCTTTATTTGCAGTACTGTGTGGGAAGAGTAAGATACTCTAACAGTGCCAGGGTTATCTATTTGATTCCCACTGGGCTACCCATGCTAAAAGTGGATTGGCTTTTGTCAGCTATTGTGAGTCATTTTGGATCAAGATGTCCACCAAATGGCATTAGAGTTATGACATGCTGGCAACTGATTCATCAAAGGTGACAAATGTAGCATCATGTACTGTCACTTTTGCCACATTAGTAGAAAAAATATAAACAAGCAAGTCTGCTTCTGCTGGCTTCAAAGCTGCATTTTACCTTTTACTATGTGGGGCTGCTTTACACTGCAAACAAGAGCCGTTTATTCTAGTAGCCTACTGTGCATGAAACCAGCATTTTCTCTCTTTGTGGGTTGGAGTCCGGCCCAAAATGCAATGGGTAGAAGGCAGAAAAACAGCATGAAGAGAGTCGTACAACAAATGATGATGTTGCTCTTAGTAAGAAGTAGGAGATACTAATTCAAAGAGCTTTGAATCTCAAAGGTACCCTCGAGTTTTTGACAATTAATTTTCACGAGTGAGTCCTCTTTTTTTTTGGATTGTGCAAAAAAAATGGCTGACACGATACGTGTTTCTGCCATCAGTTTCACGCCATTCCATTGTTCAGTAGTTGGTGGAGCAGTAATGTGCAAATAAACGTCGTAATGCGTACCTCAAGGATACACACAAAGTGTTTGGATGAGTAACACTAAATGTAAACATAGGATTTAAGTTAGGGCACTTTTAAGTTGTTTTATCTTTAGTTGCTTCTCTGCCTGAGAAGGACAGCCTGTGGACCAGCAACACGTCCAAACCATTAAACGGTGTCCTCTCTTGTGGTCCTTGAATTTTTGGTAGTCTTGCTTCAGTTGTTTTAACTCGTTCCTGCACTGTTTGGGATAAGATAAGATAAGATAAGATAAGATAAGATAAGCCTTTATTGTCCCACAGCGGGGAAATTTTAGCGTTGCAGCAGCCAGCAAAAGTGTCATATATAGAAATACAATAAAAATAAATAGAAAAATAGTCCTATACACAGTATAGACAGAAATAAATAATAGAGTGACTGAGTGCAGTTGTAAGTATGAACAATTAGATAAGATAAAAATATTGCACATATATAATATACATGTACATGAAAATATTTCACAGCAACATATGAAGTAGATAACATCATGAATACAATATATGTATGAAGATAATGCACAACAGTAGATGAAGTATAGTAGTGAATAGTCTGCACACTGACAGTCAAGTGTAGATTACCGGGAGTTGTACTGATTATAGAGTCTGACAGCAGCAGGCAGGAAGGACCTACGGTACCTCTCCTTCAGACACCGCGGGTGGAGCAGCCGGTCGCTGAAGGAGCTGCCCAGTGCTGAAAGAGTGACATGTAGGGGGTGGGAAGTGTTCTCCAGTAGTGATGATAGCTTGGCCACCATTCTCCTGCCTCCCACCACCTCCACTGAGTCCAGAGGGCATCCAAGGACAGAGCTGGCCTTCTTAATCAGTCTGTCCAGTCTCTTCCTATCCCTGGAAGAGATGCCACTGGCCCAACAGGTCACCCCATACAAGACAGCTGATGCCACCACAGAGTCATAGAAAGTCCTCAGGAGCGCACCCTGCACTCCAAAAGATCTTAGTCTCCTGAGCAAAAAGAGACGGCTCTGGCCCTTTTTAAACAGAGCGTCCGTATTGTCTGACCAGTCCAGTTTGCTGTTCAAGTGAACACCCAGATACTTGTACGATCTCACAATCTCAATGTCCGTTCCCTGGATGTTCACTGGTGTAGGTGGAGGAAGTTTGCGCCTGCCGAAGTCCACCACCAGCTCTTTGGTTTTACTCGCGTTGATCTGGAGGCGGTTCTGCTGACACCAACCCACAAAGCCCTGGGTCAGTTCTCTGTACTCCCCATCATCCCCGTTGGTGATGAGGCCGACGATGGCAGAGTCGTCAGAGAACTTCTGCAGGTGACAGTTCGAAGTGTTATGGGTGAAGTCCGCTGTGTAGAAGGTGAACAGGAAAGGCGCCAGAACGGTTCCCTGTGGAGCCCCTGTGCTGCAGAGAAGTGTGTCAGACACACAGTCCTGTAACCTCACATACTGTGGTCGGTTTGTGAGGTAGTCCAGGATCCATGCTGCCAGGTGATGGTCCACCCCAGCGTGCTCCAACTTGTCCCCCAGAATCCTGGGCTGGATGGTGTTAAAAGCACTGGAGAAATCAAAAAACATGATCCTCACAGTGTTTCCAGCCTTTTCTAGGTGAGAGAGGGATGTGTGAAGTAGGTAAATGACAGCGTCATCCACCCCAATGCGGGGTTGGTAGGCAAACTGCAGAGGGTCCATACATGGGCTCACCAGCGGACGCAGGTGAACAAGGACCAGTTTCTCCAGGGTCTTCATCAGGTGAGAGGTCAATGCCACTGGCCTATAGCCATTGAGGTCCTTGGGGTGTGGGGTCTTCGGCACAGGAACCAGACACGATGTTTTCCACAGTTTTGGCACCCTCCCCAGCTTCAGACTCAGGTTGAACAGGTGCTCAACAATCCCACACAGCTGGTCCGCACAGGACTTCAGAAGTCTGGAGCTGATGCCGTCTGGGCCCGCCGCCTTCCCCACCCTTATCTTCCTCAGTTCGTTTCTCACCTGGGATGTTGTGAGGAACAGCCCGGTTGAGCTTGTAGGGGGCATGAGGGCTGAATGGGGGGTGTTTGCGGGTGTGAAATGGGGAGATGGGCCCAGCCCAGGCTGTGGTGTGGGTGTATTAAGTGGCTGTAAGCTGAGGGCTGTGGGGAGTGATGAGTGGTGAGATGAGGGAGGGGGAGGGCTGCACACTGGTGTATGTTTAAGTTGCTCACCCGAGACAAAATCTTCTGTTACACCTAAATGACATTATGCGTTGCCATCTCGAATTCCCTCTGGATTTCCTCCATTGCAAAGATCAAAGCCTGAACTTTGGGCCACCAATTAAGAAATCTCTTCTGTGGCTACATTATGGTTAATCAATCTTTGCACAAAGAGCTGTGAAGCAAAACCCTGTGTTTGCAGTAAATACAGTGTACAGTCAATTTAGTGCCTGGTTCCTCCAGTCAACACACAGGCAAAGTTCCTGAGTTCCTAAAGAAGGCTCTTGGATGTGGTGGAAATGGTATAATACTTAAATGTTGCGTCCTCTTAGCAGGCTAGCTAGCCACTGGTAAGCCTACAATCAGGAATCACCAGGTTTTGTTCAGTTGGAGGGTGTGTGAACCAAGCCCCCAGGAAGTGCGCCGGGCTTTGAAGCCGTGTACAAACCGTGTAATTACTTCCAGGTAGACTTACATTGTGAAAGAGACATCTGTAAATCAGTGGATAATTTTTTTTTTGAGGTACATCAACTTCCAAGTACACACACTTAAATAGCTCTTATTTAAATCATGATGTCCTAAATGTTGTAAAATGTACTAATAGCTGAATCCAGAGTTATAGAGTCACTGTCATTCATGAGAGTGAGACTGAGGCCGAGCGGCTGGGAGGCGGGGCTAAAGGAAACTTTCTACATGTGTTAAATGCAGAAAATGTGATGTGTGGGTGTTTAGGCTTGCATTTGTTGGAAAGCACTTTTGACTTTTGATTTACATGAGCAAAAACTATACGTTTTACCCAACAGCTTTACAGTCACATCTAATGGGGCTAAGAAATACAAGCCTCAGGAAAAAAAGTGTCATTCAAACACAAAAAGTAAAGTGAAACAACCAAAATGTCCATTAAATTCCATCCAGTCCATTTCATTACCAACTTGCATCTTTGTTCCAGCTACAGAAATAACGGTGTAAGACAGTCTGTCTGTGCTTTTGTTTTTCTATCTAGACGAGGACAAAGAGTTGATTATTTCTGACAAATTTCTGACATTTAAAAAAAGGCTAATGATTAGTTCATTTTCTCATTTTTTTACATCACTTGCCACTGTCTCTGTCCCACCATTTCTTTCCTTTCTCTCCCTTTCCCCTTCCTGTATTTTATTTCCCTTTGCTCTATTTAGTTGTGCTTCTTTTGTTGTCTTTAAGGTGTTGTTGCTCATGCCATTGTCTGCCTTTTTTAAATTTATTTATTTCTCAAAGAGGCCAACAGGTGTGTGCAGGATGTGGGAAGATCGATGGCTGAAATTAGTTTTATTGATCTGAAGAAAGGCTAACAAATGGTGAAGCCCTGGGGCTGCTTATCCACTTCTTTACCACTCTCTCATTTCTCCCTGGTTTCTGTCTTTTTTTGAGAATTTCTGTTCTACCTTTTTTTTTTTTTTTTATCTGTTTCCCCCCTTTTCTCCTCTGTCTATTAGATCTCCCTTTCTTTCTGTGTAGATATTTTTTCTAGATATTTCTCACCATCCAACTGACAACAACTAACCTGTAAGGACCCATGGGACTCTTCCATCTTAACCCTTCTGTTGCAAACACACAGACACCTGGCTTTCCAGCATAGAGTCAGAGGAGATACAGCAGGACACAGGACATAAGACAGCTTTAAAGCTGTTTCTGACATGCCATAAATATGAGGTGTAGCCTGTATTATGTTGGGCACAGCCCCATGCCCAGGGGAAATACAAGGCCTTACATCTGCACAAACTGATACCTAAGACCTCAACGCTGACCTCAAGATAACAACCGTGTCAAGTGCAAAAATATCAACTGCTCTGTAGTTTTGAAAGTCAAAGGATCGTCTGAACACTTAATTATATTCCATCCCTCATCCATTTTCTGCCACTTATCCGGGTCCCAGTCACGGGGTAGCAGGCTAAACAAGGAAGTTCAGATGTCCTTCTCCCTAACCATGTCATCCAGATCTTCCTTGCTGGATCCCAAGGCGTCCCCAAGCCAGATGGGACATATAATCATACTCCTGAGTCCTCCAAGTTTGACGTGTCCGGATAGAAGGGAGGCATCTAGGAGGCATCCTGACTAGATATATCTCTGCCTACATAAGCTACCCAAACTGCTTTTCAATGCGAAGGAGCAGTAGTCCTACTCTGTGGTCTTTCTGAATGTCTGAGCTCCTTACCTGGTCTCCAAAGGTGAGCAAAGAAAACTAATTTTGCCTTTATGTATCCTATAATCTCAATATTTCAGTCACTACCCAAAGCTCATGACAATAGATGAGGTTTGTTAAATATGGCGATAATGCTGCACATTTTCAGTCAGTCTCTCCTAAAAGGCATAGTTTTACACTTTCTCACCTCCGCTGTTTCGGAATGTTGCAGAATTTGCCCGACACAGCCCCCCTCAATCTTGACGCCAGGAAGGTGTGGGGAAGGTGGTTTCAGATACGACGATATGGCAAGCACTTCTGTTGGAGTATAACAGCGCCTCATAACTCCCAACCCAGAGTGAGCAATCAAACACCTTTATGAATCAGGATACTTGGGATCAAGTAACCTCACCTGGGTAAGAGATAACGAGGTCCCCTCCTGAAGCTAGGCCTCGGAAGTGAGCTCCCTGGTGGCTGTACCTATCTAGCCCTGTTGGGCTCAGTCCGACGAAGTAAAATGGAACCGTCACCATGTGGGCCCGCCCACCATCCGCAGGGCAGGAATTTTGGATGCAAGTTGGAGTTGCTAAGCAGACAACAGGCAAAGGCATGGGCTGAAACATGGGCACTGTGTGATTTGATCCACCCCCACATATACCACCCAGGTGCTATGAATACTCACTAGAGCACCATATCTGTATTATTCCACAGATGAAAATAGTCCCTAACAAATGCACTATTTACTCTTGTTTGAATAACATTTGCTAAAAGCTACAGTGCCCAGCTGTTTTAGAAAATTACTGAGCCTTTGTAAAAAATGAATCTATATATTTTTGACCCGTTTTCCCAGTCTTCAATAGGAACAACAGGGCCCGGGGCTGAGTGCCACAGATAGGGTAGGGAAATTGTAAGTGCTGGTCTTTTCATGGGATTTGGTGACAATAAGAAAAATATAGACTAACACCAGTCATATCCTTTAAAGTAAAACAAAAACAAAAAATCGGTCCCTTTGCCTGTTTTCAGATTATTATGCTGCCAACTAGCATTTGGGTCCACTAATGGGTCTTTTAAATAGTTATTTGAGTAAGATAGAAACAACCAGTTCCTGTTCAATGTGAAATCAAAACTTACTTCTCCTGCTCACATTTGACTTGCATGTGCATTGACGTTAAAACAGTACAAGAAGAATGTTTTCTTTCAATTTTCCTTTCTTTAGTATGTATAGTGTTTCTCATTTAGAGCATGCATTGCTAATTGTTGAGATGCTGATATTAAAAGAGGTAATGAGAGACTATGATAGCATCACATTGTGAATCAACAGGAACAGATAATGTAGTTAGCAGCGAGATATAATTTAATTTACTGCATGGTAGTGAAAAGGAAAACAAAAGTGTAATTATATGGCTGTGAAATTTGAGCTCAACAATCCTAGCTGTGATATTATCAGTAGTTATATTTAATAAAGGGGTTGAGGCATGTTTTTCGAACACATTATTGGGATTTAGACTTAGGATATGCTCCTATCACTGCAGTAGGAACAGAGACGTGCAGAGACAAGACAGATACACACATTGGGCAGTCACAATCAAAAATATACAATAACAAGCAAAGTTAGAGTACACACACACACACACAGTCACACACACACACACTCACAGCAGGGTCCATTAGAGTGATGTGTTGTTTTTGGTGCTGATACAGCTGGTTATCAGTGAAGTCTGGCTGTCATACTGTCCTGACAGAGCGGAGATACAGATAAAAGAATCACAGACTTAAACAAACACTGAAAGGCTCCTGAACATCAGGACAGGATATGGGCTTTAAAAGCATTTGTGTGTGTCTGTGTGTGTGTGTCTGTGTGTGCATATGTTTTTGTGCTTGTTTTTGTGAGTGCATACACATGCTTAGTAATGTGTCAAGATACCTGAATTTATAGTACCTGTTAGCTTTATGTGTATACATGTGGGTGTGTGTGGGTGGGTGTGAGGCAATGCTGAGTGACGTGCAGTGACAGCGACAGCACTGTGTGTTTTATCAGCGCTGGTTAAATGTTTCCTCCCCGCTTTCAGCGACTCTAACCTTTACAAAAGGCTGCTGTTGATACAATCAGACACAAACAGACAGATGCGTACACACTCACATGCTCTTTCTCAGCTATGTTTTTTCTTATTAATACATATGTTCACATTCACAGCTGGGAGCCTCCTGTTATGGCCCTAGTCTGCTTCTGCAGGAGACCCAGTATTGGGCAGCTTACTCACAACCAGCCAGCCTGCTGTTCTTCATCATCATGTTGAGGGTTACCTTATTTCTTTGCCTGGTTCGTGAGTTTCTAAAAAGGAAATACAAGTTACTGTTGATTTTTTTTTTTTTGTCCCAGTAGAGGTGTGGCTTTAGTAATGGCAGTGTTGCTGAGTTGGTCAACCACTTTGATCTAGACTGAAATATCGAAACAATCTTGATTTGATTTCCATGAAATTTAGTACAGTCATTCATGGTCTCCACAGGATGAATCCTACTGAATTTGCAGATCAAAGATTTCTCAACATCTTTTGGATGGATTGGCACAATATTTGGTACAGATATTTGTGGTTCCCAATGTATCCTAATGACTTTTCATTATTTCGTGATCCCAGACTTTTCATCTAGCACCATTATGAAGTTGACATTTGTGGTTCAGAGTAAAATGTCCCAACAACTATTGGATGCATTCAAGAAATTTGGTGCGAACATTCATGTTCTTCACAACATAATTATTTTGGTGATCCCCTGCCCATTGATCTAGCACCATGATCAGATCAAAATGTACATTTTCTCAATACTTTGGTTTATGATCCAGTACCTGCAGAACTAATGATAATTCCATCAGCCTCAACTGCACTTTGTGTTCAGTGATAATTAGCAAATGTTAGCATGCTAACATGCTAAATTAAGATGGTGAACATTGTAAACATTATACCTGCTAAAGATCATCATGTTAGCATTGTTAATATGAGCATATTAGCACAGGGTGACCATATTTTTAAACCCCCAAACCAGAACCCTTAAGTGCACATTCACACATGAACACATGCACACTCTTATGCACGCACCATAGGCGTTTTCATCAGGATGGAGGACAATTATTTCAGCTCTTAGCACACCTACCGAGTGCACCTTTCAACACCATGGACGCCATGAACGCAGCATTTTCGTTGCCGGATACGTTAGAAAGAAGGGAGGTTGTGTCAGAGGCTAGCAACAGCCTTGACAACGAGACATTTTGACTGACACATACAGACAAATCAGTGTTGAATTTAGACATGTGTTGCATTGTTTATGTTTTTATGGTTAGGGTTATGTAAGCGCTAAAAACAGGTACAATATTATAATTATTATTTTAATTCTGGTGGAAACTGGGACAATTTGGTAGTGAATGTTGAAACCGGGACATTTTAGTGTATTACAGATATTTATCAGTACTCGGGACACCCGGGAAAATCCCAGACAAACCGGAACGTCTGGTCACTGTATGTTAGTATGCTGACGTCAGTATATCCTCACAGAGCTGCTAGTCTGGCTGTAGTGGCCTTAGTCTTGTTAAAATTTCTTTTGTCAGTGCTGTGAGCTCAACAAACTACACTCCATTCACTTCCATTATATTAGGGTGGAGGCAGAAATCCCAGAGACAGATATATATAAACCTGAACATATAAAGCCAGAACTGACCCTTTAAACGATTTCAGCAAGTTTTAGAAAATGGGTCACCTTGACACAAAGAACTAAATCATTCATGTAGTCATGTCCCGTTGTGTCTGTGTTTCCTGTTTTATTTTGAAATCCTTTCTGTTTGTTCTGTTCAGTTCCTGCTTTTGTTTCTCCTTGATTGTTTTCACCTGCTCCCCATTACTCCCCTGCCCCTGATTCCCTCATTTGTGACTACCCTATATATACCGGTCCCTTTCCTTTGCTCTTCGTTGGTTCATTGTCAGTTTTCCTGTGTGCCTGTAGTTTTGTGCTTTGTGCCCATGTACCTGCTCTGCTGTTGCATATTCCCAGCGTTTTCTTCATTGGACTTGGATTTACCTGTTTGTCTGTCTTCTTGCCTGGCTGCCTACCCACACCTCCGTGTTATCCTTTTGTGTTTTAATAAACCTTTGAAGCAGCTTCTAGTCTGTCTCTGCTGTCTGCGCTTGGGTCATATCCCTGCTACCACCACAACACATGTATTCATTCAGAGTAAAGTTGTGCTCACCTTGCTTGGTAATGTAGAAATGTTTTTTCACGCTAGTGGATCAAAGGTACTGTAAAATGGTTTCTGATTAGATAATGTTTAGTCATCAGGGAATAATTGTAGCTCTGTTATGTTCTTGAAACGTGTGTTGCCATGGGGCTGACCTGCAGCAGGTGCTGCCACAACAGACAGACGAGACAGCCCAGGGCAGTGAGAGAGAGGAAGATTAAGAAAGAGCTGTCACCTTTAATCTGCATCCAGACCCACTGAGGCCTGCACTCTGCCTCATCCTCTGCTGTGAGAAAACACACCTACGCTTAAGGTCACGGTCCCACAAACACTTAGAACAGCAACTTTCTGGACTGAAATTGAGTCCTTTCAGTGGGATCGCCACAAGCAATGGACATACCTCGCATACCCTTTTCGTAAACAACCAAGATGGCTGCCGCTGGAACGTTCTGAATCCACTATCAGTCAGTATTAAACGAACTGGACGGTATATTTTCTCTCAAAGAACAAACAACTGCACTTAAAGCTTTTGTTGATTAAAAAAGATGTGTTTGCTGTACTTCCGGCAGGATTCACTCAGCGCTACGTCACACGTTTTGTTGCTCTGATTGGTTGTAGGTCTATCCAATTATGTCCAGAGGCATTTTGGTCTGCGTCTGTTGATAACGCCTCTTGGAATTTGAAAAAGAACTGAGCGGTTCCAGACCAATTTGCATTTACAAATTGGTCTGGCGATGTCAGACTAGCGTAAGTAGTCACTACGCCACCAATCTTCCAACACCATATATTTTGCATGGACAGCCAAAGAAATTTCACTGTGCCACATTCTGGTTCATACTGAGTGCAAAATGAATTTTAGAGGCTCTATGATTGCATAATAAGTCAATGAAAAGATCTGAGTGGGCGCAAAATGATGCTAACTTGCTGTAGGTGGCTCAAATTGAGCCAAAGACACCTCTGTGGGACTTAACTTTTTTAGCAATGTGTCAACTGGAGCAAAAATGTATGCTTTATGACTTTATGTTCCATGTCACCCAGATTATCCAAAACTCTTATCAACATCTATCAAGACAGTGACTCTGAACTCATACAATTTCATTTTTGATACTTAAGCAGGGCTGGAGCTTGCTCATCTTCCTGGGAATTTGGAGGTTTTAGCAATCGGGAGCAGTTGCCAGGCAACCAGCAGAGACTCCAGGAAGTTACTCCTCCCAGCCAAGAAATAGTCCGACATATAACCCTCTATAACAGCTAATTCAGTCGTTTTTACACTTTGGTTTTTTGTACAGATTAAACAAACATGTGATACATGTGATCTTTAGAGGTGCTGGCAGGTGGATTTTGTTACCTTTGGACGGAGCCAGGCTAGCTGTTTCCATTCTTTGTGCTAAGCTAATTAAGCTAAGCTAACCGGCTGCTGGCTGTAGTCTTATGTTTAATGGACAGACATGTGAGTGGTACCAATTTTCTCCCTTAATTCTCCACCAGAAAGAAACCATATTTTAGAAAATGTCAAACTATTCCTTTTAAAACTGATTTCCACATTGATTCACAAAAATAAAGTTGTTGAATGAATAAACAATCCAATATTTCCATGTTGTTAACCTCTTTCTTTCTTTCTTCCTGATTAATTTGTTTGTAATAGCACCATGCATTGGCATTATCCTTAATGGAGCAGTAGATGATTTTCTTACTTTGCCAAAAAAAAAAGACCTTTCGATGGCATCTCACGGTCTTGGAGTTTACTCAGAGGCAGTTTCTTACTGCCTTGGATCATAAAATCATTTGGGTTGCTGATCAATCCCACTGACTCAACCATGTCTTCATCAGCTACTGAGACTTTTAGCTGCATATGACTTTTTCCCACAATTTTCTATGGATTCTTTTTCTGCTGCCTGTTCATATCATTAATATGCAGCCAGCTGACACATTAAAAATTCACCGACTTCCCTGGAAGCTCACCTGGTAGAGATCATACCATTATGGCTGAGTCCATACCGCAGCGGCCCGGGTTCGATTCTGACCCAAGCCCTTTGCTTCATGTCATCCCCTCTCTCTCTCCCACCTTTCCTGTCTCTGTCTTCAGCTGTCACTATAAAATAAAGGCAAAAATGCCCCCAATTTTTTTTTTTTTTAAATGCATTGATGTACTGTGTTATGATCATACATGCACCAGAGCAAAGGGCCATTAAGCTAATTACATCAGATCTGACCAGGCAAGTGTCCATATTGCATTCACTGGACACTGTGTGTAAACACAAATTTCAGTGTTACCTAGCCATGTTTAAACCTGCAATAACATGTGTTTGGCCACTTGGTGGCAGCAGTCACAAGCTGTATACACATCAACCTATTATCACATTTCAAAGTTGATATGGCTAACGTGTTCGCAAAACACTCGTTCTTCACCAACTGCTAAATAGCTGCTAAATGCACCACCAGCTCGTCGCTAACTTTATCTGTCTGCCAGTTAGTGACAGGTAGCGCACAGTCTTTTTTTTTTTTTTTTTTTTTAGCTTTTCTGGTGAAAACCGCTGCCTGCTGCGATTAAAAATGATGTGATGAGAGCTGCAAGACTGAACCAAAGCAGTAAAGTTGCGGTACTTAAAACCAAAACAATGAAAGATTTTAAAATGCTCCACAAAGCTTAATGGGACTGCAGAGTTAGTGATAATTCTCAATGGGTTCATCATTATAACGACCTTTTTTCAGTTGTAGTCAGGGGACCCATTGTTAATATAAAAATATTGATTATAGCAGCTTTAATTAGGATTGACCAGCAGCCAGCTAACCTTAACCCTAAGTATGATTATACAGCAGCAGCAAACATTCAACATTAGCTCGTCAATCAATATCAGCTTATGGAAAATGTCAATTCACTTTGATCAGCAGGTTCATCAGGCTCAATATTACACTCACCATACAATGAGCTCTTCTTGTTTTCTGCCAATATCTTTCAGTATGTTTGTAGATGCTGCTGTATATTTACCTTCTCTTTACTGCCACTGAAATCAAATCTGTTTCCATCTTTTTCATTTGTCTCATTTCATGGATTAAGCTGGATCTTAGTAAAAAGGGTCATTGGCAGCATAAACATGGCTTCTTGGGTAGACAGTCACACACACACACACACACACACACACACACACACACACCATAGTCAGTAATTACCCTTTTACTAAAGCATTATCACAGGTAAAAGTATTTGTAGAAGGAACTATGGTGAATTGGCTTCTCCAAACACACCTACACTACCCACCAAGTACACACACACGGAGACACACACAGTAGTGCAGTTGGCTCCTGTGTTTGCTCAGGGAATAGACCACGGTTGAGAGCTAATCTCTGACATGTTTGTACTACTTTTATTGACTTTCAATGTGTGTAATACAGAGAGAGAAAGAGACAATGAAAGAGAGAGATTGCACTGGATGAATGGATGGTTGTTGAAGAAATAAGAAAATATAAAGTATAATATATCTATTTTTTCTCATTTGTGTCCAGTATATTTGCAGTGATGTTTATACAGGAAAAGATGACTGAAACAGAGAAGAAAAACTAGAGGATGAAAGGAATTCAAACCTAATTCTAAATTTCTCAGGGTAAGGTAAGAGGAGAGGAAGACTGCTGATTTGTTGAGATTTTTAATAAAATCTAAATTTAAAATTTTAGTGTTACACCTTTCGCTCTGATCTGGTTCACTATCACTGTGTTATAGAAATTACGTTTCCATAACGGAGCATACTGTGGTTTGCATGTTTTAGCCATTTAACTACAAACTGTGCATTTTCATCTCCACCTGCTAAAGAACACCAGAACATTTAAGATTAATTTCTCACCTTCCAGGCAGCTGCTAGTTTAACTTCATACAAACACAGCATGAAAATCAAATTGCAGATTCTTCTAAATTTGCTTATAGGTTATCCATCACAGTGAGCAAATCATCTCCTTTATATCTGTATTTTCTTTCAAAGCTGTGGCATAATCCAACAGAATAATTACATTTATATGATTAAATTTCAGGCTTTGCAGTGGAAATTGATATCTGATTGCGTTTTTTTCTCTACTAATATTGGAATGGTGTTGTGTTACATATGTCAAGTTTTACACATCTAGCATCTGCGTGTGTGTGTGTGTGTGTGTGTGTGTGTGTGTGTGTGTGTGTGTGCTTGTTTTTATAGCCAAGGCTTTATGTTATTCCCACACAGTAATGAGAGAGAGAGAGAGCGATGATTACATATGACATAATAAATTAGTGGTGGGTTTTGATTATTAATATCTTTCATATTAGTTATATTATGCAGATATGTGATATATGCAGAGTATTTGTGAATATTTACTCTGCTACATCCAAAAGTAAACTAATCTACTCACTATGCTGCATCCGGCAATGCTCCTCCACACGTTGTCCTTGAGTTCACTGTCTTCATCATTTTTGTGTCCTTTGTCATATAATACATGAGAAACACAAACAATCAAGAGGTCTGCAGCTGTGATGTGACGTCCGTTCCGCACAACATGATTGGTTGATGCCTTTATTCACCGTGCGAAAGCTCAGAAAAATCGGCCTCATTCCAAAAAAAACAATTACGTCGCTTTTTCACTGCATAATATTCGCTTTCTGTGTGAAAGTACTCATAACAAAAACAACAGTTTTGAAAAAATATATTGACGTGCGAATTAATTGCATGAAAAAAACGCCTCCAGTGTGTTAAGAGTCTACAGCCATGCTAGCAGCTCTGTGAGGCTGTAACAGCAGTGCTTCGGGCTAAATGCTAACGTCAGCATGCTGAGTGGCTGTCTGTACCAAATGTCATGGCAATCCACCTAATAGCTGTCGAGACATTTCACTTAAAATCACAAATGTCAACCTCATGGTGGCGCTAGAGGAAAAGTCAGGGGATCATCAAAGTCAGTGGGATTCATCCTCTGAGGACCATGAATGTCTAAAGTTGTGACTGTGCTGACCTTAAAGACAACGGGCAGCAAGGGAGTTCAGGTGGTTAGCCAGCTAGCTTGACGGCCTTTTGTGGCTGGCTAGTGCTCACGTTACCAGTTACATCGCAATCCACAGTAACTCCACAAGTAGCCACTGTGAACATATTACATGTGATAAACTGGCATAAGCACAGAAGCCAAGAACGCCCGTGCTTGCAATAACTTTTTAAAATGCCGTTATCTCGAGATCAAAAGTTAATTATTTCGTTATCTCGAGATAACAAAGCTTATTATACCGGGTTAATTTATCTCGTAGTCTTCTCCTTAAATATAAATAAAGCTTATTATTTTATTAAATGAGAAGGAGTGATCTGAATGTCATCTCTAACAGACACGATGCAGTTTCTGCCTGTGTTAGACCTTGACTGAAGTAGAGTCTGATGCCATGATCAGTAATGGATACTCCGTGATCTGACATTTACAGCTTAAATCAGTTTGTTGTCAAGACGCCATCTGTGCATGCTGGCATGACACTCCTGGTCTCTGATAAACAGAAGTAAGTTAATAAGAGGTAACAACCTTTTATTTTCTCGTGATAACAGGTTGATTATCTAATTATTTCGATATATCAAAGCTCATTTTCTTGAGGTAACGAAATAATTGTTTGTTTGTTTGTTTGTTTGTTTATTTATTTAAGAAGGGACAATGCACATTAATTGACATGGGCACATAAGTCCATCATGTAAATGTGCCAGGTTTAGCCATACAGGCTAATTTTCATCTGCAGTCCCTGGCAGGTTGATGGCATATAAAAACATTAAAATTAAACATACAAGTACAAAAGCATAAACAGAAGCACATAATATAGCAATAATATACCAATAGCAACACAATGACATAACCACTACCTAACTTGTGATCTCAAGATAACGACATTTTTAAAAGATAGCAAGCACGGCCGTTCTCGGCTTTTGTATCACAACGGGACATGTGGGTGTTGTACATTTAACAAGTGAAAATGACATCACATGACATAAGAACATGTGGTTTTCACATCGGAAAACATGGATTTCACATGTGCTTTTTTTCGTAAGAATATTGACACCTTCAGAATTCTAATAAATGTAATTAGACTTTTCGAGACAAAGCAAAATGTGGCATTTAAATAATCTTAAATGCAATTTACAACAAATGTTCACATAGCCTTGGTTATTCCGGATAACATAATGTGCAATACCTCTTATAAATGAAGCTATGAAGAGAGGCAGATAAATGGAAGTATTACCAAATGTATCTATTTTCTTGGGACTAAAAAGGTTTACCTGAGTCTTTAGGCACAAGCAGGAGCTTCTTTTCACATTGTACTTCCTTACTTCATGTTCTCCTTATCAGAGATGTAAGCAGAGAGATCAGTTAGGCCTGGATTAGAGCCTCTTTTAACCATCTTGGTAATGTTTCTGCTGTGAAAGCTCATTCAGTCCAGTGGGTCCACTATGTATTAAACCCATCACACAGGCACACAGCTGCGAGCCTATCAGCCGCACTCTAAACATTTTTGTCATTGTTCTCTTCATCTACAGTACCTCACTCCCACGTGCATTGTCTCTGTTAAGGTTTGGATCGACTTAATTGGTACGATAATCACTCCCCACAAGCTTCTGTGCAGAGAGGAGGATCAATTATATGTTATTGATGTGGATCAAGTAGTGTTCAGCTCGAGCATGTCTATTTGATTTTTCTTTTCATTAGATCCTGAACAAGTTGTGTTGCACATGTAACAAGGCTCATCTTCAAATTCTCCCACGTATTTCTTAGAGCAGCTGAGCAGGCTGTTATCAGATAGCTGATATTAGTCAGAGAAAATGTTGTGGCGACAGCTCTAAAAGATTATTTGGATTTGGTATCTATGGAGCAAGCAGGATCGGTTCTTCAAGATCTGGCCAAATGGGCTCTTTGAGTTTAATAATGCCAACTTTGAACAAAAGGCAGTTATATAGACCTATGTTGCTAGATAGCACCCTGAAGAGTTTTTTGAGATCCCTATTTTGAACCCAGGCAGTGAGAGGTAATCATCAAGACGCAAGGATCTTGACGGTTTCCTTCCCACCCCACAACATATGAAAATGTTTGATTTTTTTTTTATTGTAAACATGCTTTCAAATGGCTTTAAGATAAGTATCGAGCGCTCTCTGCCCCGAGCCTGACCCGATGTTGTGTAGACAGTCAAGTGCTTAGTGCCTGCATCACAGAACCGGGCCATTACCATTGTCTATTTGTTTTAAATCTTTGTGTGTATGTGTGTTGGGTGGGGTGTGGTTGGGGGCAGGGGCTTTAATGTGTTATATCCTGCCCTGTCAGTATTTCTGTATATTGTTTTTTGTGGCATTATAATAAGAAAAGCAAATTTGGGTAAATCTGTCTTATTTCCATTGAAAACTTGTAATCTATCAGATTGCTATGGGATCCCAAATAAAGAAAAGGTGACATTTAGGATCATGTAAGAATGTGGAAAAATTATATAAATATCATGGCATTGTTTTTTTGTTGAAATGTAGTTTTTCTGACAAAAACCCAAATAAACTGGCTAACTTTCACAGACAAGCTCTGTTAGCCTGGACATGTATAAACACAATTTCAGTCCTCACAGATACTTTATGTGGAATAATAACAAGGATCTATTATACAGTAACAAATCTCTGTTTTATCATTCATGGTTTGACTGTGGACGTTTCTTGGTAAGTCAGTTGGTACTGGTCATTTTACTGGCATATTCTGACTTGAAAAGGTTACGTTACCAATCAAACTAAAACGTGTGCTAATCTTTGATGCAGTTCCCACAGGTTTTTGAAATCCCACTGAGGCTAACATTGTTAGCTCTACTAGCATTTTAGAGGTGATTAGTAATATTCGGAATAAACCAGGCAGCATCTCGCACATCAGAAATACTTTGAACAATAAAACATTATCATTTGACGATGTTGGGCCTCATTCAGTGTAAGATCTTTGCTGTACGGGATTTGTCACTTCCATTTCTCCATTTTTGCTTTATCTGATCTTTGACACAGGCTGGACATGAAGCTGTCGTAGGTCTTCAACCAGAGAGGATGATCAGAGCAGCTACGCACTCCTGCAGCAACACACTGACGGAGGAGGTAGATGGAGACCCGAGGGAGGCTGGAAACAATGTGATGCGTAAAACCATATAATGTGTTTGTGCGTCAAGGCTTTGGAGAGCTGTGACACTGCGTCACACTACCTTATCGACGCTGACACAACTACTTTCCAGTGAAATGCCTTCATGTCTGTCTGTCTGTCTGCCTCACTATTGCCATATAAACACCAGAGCTCCGCCTAGTGGCAGGAACCAGACCAGCTTGGCGCACCCTGTTTAATCTTCTTTTTTTTTTTAAATAAGTCTGCACAATTTGGAGTGTGACAGATAAAAATAGGTGTAACCTCAACACAGTTAGCATCATTATGTGACAACTTAATATTTTTCGATCAAATACTCAAACTCAGGCACTTATATACAGTGGCTAATGTCTCTCTATCTAATCTAATGAGATGAATTTGATCATAAAAAGACGCACAGTCGAGCTGATCACACAAACACATGATAATAATTCTATTCAGTCATTCAGTTGCTGCACACTGTATCACTGCTGCTGTGTTGCCCAAAAACACACCATCTCAGCAGATGCCACAGTTCACACAGAGGAGCAAAAATGTTCTGGTTGATTTGGATAAAGTGATATTTCATTGATTTTCTATGTAGATTTTGCTCTTTCTTCTCTCTTATTAGGGAGGTCATAGGTCAAGATGCTGTTAGGGGTGGTAGGAATTTGCTGGCTTGCTGTGTAGGAAGATTCAGCAAGGGTGGATGATGGCCAGGTTTAGGTTTTCTGGAGGAAGCAGATGGAAATCCACAGTAAACATTCTTTCTTTTTCTTTTTCTTTTTTTCTCTTTTCTCCAGTGTTGCAGCTTTTGAGTGTCATGGCCCAAAATGTCATCTGTTAACAAAAACACAAGACTGACTGCGTGACCGGAGCCTTAGTAATGTCTCCATCATCATCACCATCTGACGCATTCGGCCTCTTCACCCACCCTTTTGCTTCACACGCACACACACACGCGCGCACGAAACCCCTCCCTCCCCCGGTGCTGCTAAACTATATAAATCACCTCCGTCGGAGTTTGAAACCAAGGTGCAGCGACCCGCAGAGTGCAAACTGATCGAAGAAATCCTCCAAGTCACAAAGACCTCTGCTGCTGTGAGAAACTACCTGTGGTTCCGACTCCTACCTGTGACCGCCAAAGTCTTCTCAAAGTAAGTCTTCGCACCTCTCACTCTTATTTATTCAAACATATAACAAACATTTTTTTACTGGGATGAAATGGGCACATTTGATTCCAATACGATTAAGGATGTTTTAACACTGCGATGTATGATCTGCCGTGTTCTGTGCAAAGTCCTAATAGAAGTTAAATTGCATTGGAACGAACACTTTCTGTACTGTTTTTTTGTAGACACATCCATGCAGACCAAATAATATCAGACAATTTTTACATTTTGCGTGCAAAATGTTTTCTTTAGCCAATGCCTTTATTTCTTCAACTTTTGCACATAACATACAATTTTGTTATGATGCGCAACTTAAGAAACTTAAGCAAAACTTAAGTGAGCTAAAAGATGAAAAGTCTTCACAAATGACAACGGTTTAACACGGTGGCTATGTAAGGGGCTATTAGGGGATTATATTTTGGAGCGCATAGCAGACACTTTTTTATCAGCACCACGGACAGCCATGAAAGTGCTGTGGAACACAGAGGTAATTAAAAGTAAAATAAAGTCAGCTGGTTTTATGAACTGTGTGCTTCTATAATCCACTGTCAAGGCTGAAAGCTATTATTTTATACTTGTTTGTATGTATTTTTAATGTTTTTGTTTTTTGTTTTTTTTTTGCAACCAGAGAGCAGTCAGCCCAGTTAATATGAGATTCTCTTTCAGTTGATTTTACAGTTCAGTGTCGCGTTTTTGTTGTTTTGGAAATATGTCAAATTAGGGGTTTTAGTGCCTCCTGCCCTCCTCAGCAACCTTTACCCGACTGAGGTTGGCCACTCTGCGTTGTTTAACTGAAAGTGAGACCAACTCCGTCCCGCAAGTCAGCAAACTTATTATATTATATTAGCAGGCAACAAATATTTAATTCCTGAACATTATTATTATTAGTAGTAGTCATAATAATAATAATAATAATAACCTTAAAACGCAAATAAAAAATATATAACTTTATCATAATACACTAGAATGGAAATTAAGCTGCTGCAACAGCATACCCAGTATTATTAATACATCTCACATGTCCAGCATACTATTATACATTATGTCCATTTCATAACAACCATCAAACCCACAGCCTCCCTGATGATGTGTGAAATGAGTTTACTCCACTGGAGTCAATCCATTGTCTTCATCTTCCTCAGGAACTAAACAACACTCAGCCAGGGGAGTCTGACAATAAGTCAATCTACAGCCTGAAGAGCTTTTTTTCTTTTCTTTACATGATACATATTGACTTGTTTAGCTGCTTCACACACCTCTATTTACTCGTCAGCCAACTTAGCCTGAGCAGACATTTCCTAGGAAAACAAATGACATCGTTTTCCTGCCCTGCGCCCCTCAGGAGAGGTTTGACAGATTTGACACGCATCAAACGTTTTCCTCATAAGAAAAGAAAGAGAAAATGACTTTATCCGCCCTTATGCCTCCATCACTCTCAATTTTACTTTAGAATTTTCTGAGGAGTGGGATTAATTCAATGAAACGTCTGTGATAAGAGGGCATATTTCCAACTTTTTCATCCTTTTGACCAATGATACAATTGAAAATAAAACTTTGGCACACATTACCAAAATCAACCATTAATAAAAAATAAAAATACAAAAAAAAAAAGATCAATCAAATAAGGTCATCCTAATTATTGAATTGGAGTTAATCCAAAACTTTGGACCCTTAATGTCTATAACTCCCCACATTCTGCTGCCCCGTTACAGATGGCCGTGATGCTGAAGCCATGGACGGTGCTGGTGGCCGTAGTGCTCTGTGTGCTGGTGTGTCTGGGGACGCTGGCGGACGCCTACCCCCCCAAACCTGAGAACCCCGGTGAAGATGCCCCACCTGAAGAGCTGGCCAAGTACTACACCGCCCTGAGACACTACATCAATCTGATCACCAGGCAGAGGTATGTACACACACATACATGCAGTACATATACAAAACATGGCACAGGTGTTTGTGGTACATCCACAATTTTTGTTTAGTCTTGTTGTTCTGTATTTCTGACAGTCCAATGACCTCATAAGGACAGGGGGAAACCGTCCAAAGTGAGAGAACTGCCTTTAAAAGGATGTAGCTCTCAGGTTAGGTTTAGATTAGGGACTGTATGAAAATTATTGGGGTGGGGAGGAGGGGTGAATCTATGTTTAACATTATATTTTAGGTATTATAATTATATTACTAAACTATAATAGTTTTAATAAAACAAGGCCCTCCACAGACTTACTGAATGTTTGTTTTGACCCTCCAAATGTTTTGTCAAATCAAGGAAAATAGCAAATTTGAGATAGTGTGCCCATTTTAAGATCTCAATATCTAAACTGAATAATAATATTCAAAATAGCCACACATTACAAGTTACATTTATGGCAAAATGGTGAATATTCCAGACACTTTTGAATAAAGGACTAATAAATATAAACAGTTTTATGACCCACTGCAACCTTTTTTGTCTCCCCAACAAATCTGACAAAGGAAGGCAGAATTAAAATATAAATCTGGGGTTAGAAAAATAAAAGTTCCTCTAAAAAGTCAGACCACAGTTCCTTTTAGCCAAAAGAAAGATGACAATACCCTTCCCCTTTCCTCTTCAGCCCTCCCTCCCTAATAATTTTCATACAGTTCCTAAGGATAAATCTTAAGGTGGGGTTCTCATGAACATAGAAGAAAGTATGTCTGTTGCATCTTCCTTCTGTGTAATGGACCATGTGTGGGTCCCCAAAAATTATACAAACCCTTCCCCAAAGTGATTTTCAGGTGTTATGCTAATAAAAGTGTAACAGCAGCTGAACTGAGTTAGCCCTTTTTGCTTCCTCCCATTCGCTTCTTTAGTTCAGATTTCATTTTGTTTGATTCAAGTCATTATAGAGACCAAGTATAAGCCCGAAGCTCTGTCGATGTGTGATGCACTCCACCCTCCGACCCCCAAACCCTTCACCCGCGCACAACGGCAGCTCAGTAGATTAGATTACTGGCCACTCTCCAAAACCTCCAGGCCTCCAAATCAACGGGACCAGAGCAATAAAATCAGTGCAGATGGACCCAAGAAAGAATCCCAAATCCAGTTAGTGGGGCCTGAGCCGAGGGCCTGCTGCTCTCAGGTATAAAAGTCACCGGTACGAAATTGTCAGATGGGATATTTTTTGATTTGAAGCAGTCTGGCTCATGAGCTATCTGTTCTTATTCATGAAAGTCAAATAGGTCATTGATATTTAGATACTTGGTTTAAAGAAGACTCCCAGTGCCATAGAAAGTCAATTTGTTTCAAGTTAAAAGTTTTTGCATTTCACTGGAGAGCTGCAGATGAAGACATATCATAGATGATAAAGGTAACTAATGGTTATATGGAGGTTTTGCTGTATCAAATATATTCAGTTTTATTTTAAATTTTATTTATATAGCGCCAAATCAAACAGAAGTTATCTCAGGGTACTTTTCATATAGAGCAGGTCTAGACCGTACTCTTTATAATATTAATAGCATATATATATAAACGCTGGGGAAAGTGATGGCTGTGTGCTTTAGGCTGTGCACTCTAGATAAAATTGATTTATCTGGGCAGTCATGTGCCTTTTGGTGCATAACTATATAGGGCAGTTCATAGCATTGTACTGGACAAATATACTATGGTCTTTACTAAAGAGCTGTAGCTACCATTGAGTTCATGTCCTTTGTATTTGTAATATGTATTTTTTTTCTGGAAATGTGGGGGGTTTAGCAACCTGGGGGAGTTTGTACATTTTTTAGGCAGATTTTAGTATTTTTCCACCTCTACCAGGATTCAGTATTTTTCCAACAGAATTTCAACTGATCATCTGATTTATCTTCCTCTCTCTTCTCTTACACTTCAAAAGACACTCAACTTCACGAATTTAGAATTTCTTTAGCCCCTAGTTTGTGCCTCTGATACATTGCCTTTACATTTGACTCACAGAGCTAAGAATAATCTGATTTTTTTTTTTTAAAAACTTCGGGTCTTTTAACAAAATTTACTACTGTTCATTCCAGAACCCTCAAAGACTCTTCTAACCATCTGAATGAATAATATTCAGTTTGTGGCACGATAAATATGATTTTTAACCCATTTCTCAAGTCTGTTTCCTAATCTAAACCAAGATGGTTGCCATTAATGACATATGTCCTTGCTCAGTGTGTACAACGTGTACCAAAATTAACAATTTCATTATCAGTTGTATTGGTATATATTGATGTTACTTTCCAATATTTAAAATTTTCATGTAAAATAACATTTGACATAAATAATATTTTGCTCGTGTTTTACAAAAAGAGCAAGGACATACTGTATGAAAAGGAAGCGCCACATACGGAATATTTATTCATCCAGATGGTTTGAAACGACTTTGAGGATTCTGGAAATACCTTCACCACAGCAGTAAGTGTTGCTAAACTTCCCTCAGTTGGCCGGGTATTTATTTTTTAGAGAATCAGATGCTTAGCTTTGTGACTGTGATGTAACAGAGAAGCACAAACTGGGGTTATATTTCTAAAAACCACGATGAAGATTACTACATTGGAGAGAGCAAAAGACAAGAAAAGGCAAACTGACCACACGATAGAGAGAGAAAGAAAAGAAAGAAAGACAATCAGACAGGAAAGGACACTAACAGACACAGCAGTTATACAGAGAGATGAGGCAAGGTAGTCAAATGGGGAGAAAGATGGTAGGAGAGGAAGAAAATAAGAGCAGAACCAACTAGGGAGACTCAGCGAGATGTATGGGTGCAGACGGTCCATTATCAGAGGAGAACACATTTACATCCTGATGTGTCGCACTGTGTGACAGCTGAGACAGAGCTGTTTGATTGCTTTCCTACAGGGCAAGAGACACACACACACACACACACACACACACACACACACCTCCCTGTGTGTGTAACGAAGCATAAGATTGGGTTCTGGGGTCATATGGCGAGGTGGAACAGGTGGTTGATGGGAAAACAGAGGAACTGCAGGTCGCGCTGCAGGAGTTGTGTTGAATAGCGCTACACACACATAAGCACACACACATTACCAAGCAAAGATTCTGTTAAACGGCTCTGTGATATTACATTTCTGGCTCTCTTGGAGCCCTGGTTCCCTTATCAAGAGAATGATGAGACTCATCCAGACTTGGAAATGACACCCTGTTGCACACACCAGCGTCAAAACACACCCACACCACACGAATGTGACTGTGAAATTAAAGCATTTGGAAGAAAGGGAGTGGATGTGGACCAATATATTAAAAGGCAGGCAGACAGAGGTAAGAGGACACAGGCAATGGACAAAGAGATCCAAGAAGGCAAAAAGACACATCTGTCTTGAATGTCTTAGAATATATAACATAAATATATAACATAATATCTGTGATTCATTTCACATTGTAAACCACCATGAGCATTAAAGCCGAAGGTTTGAAAGAGGCTTGCGGTGTCCTTTTGAGACAGGAAGCAATGTGTTATGGGAAAAGAAGTCTTGATTTTCAAAACCAGTGTTACTTTCATTTGTCTCAACCAAAGGCTTGTTTGTTTAAAGATGGTCATGAAGAGCACTACTCAGCCTGTAAAAACAGTTGTATAATGTCATACTGACGTCATCTGGGTCAGTTTGGGCTAAGCAACTACCAGTTAATAACAGAAAATGTGCATTACAGACTGGAGGTGTGGCATTTTACAGATGATGGCATTTACTAGGCATGGAAGATCTAATCAAAAGATGGTATCTAATTGCATTATGGGAAATGTAGGATCCAGTGTTTTGACCTATATTAGTGAGTAAAATCCAAGATATCTTGACCTCTTGTCTTTTTTTGTTTTTTGTTTTTTTTAATCTGTCTCTTATGATTCCCCCACTTTTATGGAAATACAATACTCTCCATACATGTGCTACATTCATATTCAAATGGCTCATGAGGGAATTTTAAAATAATAATGTGTTTGGATGATATTGTTTAAGACGTTATTGAGTTGAGACGGGATGTGACGTATTTTAACAAGACTAAGAGTCTGGCAGCTCTGTGAGGCTGCACTTAAGCACAGTGGTGCTAACATTGGTATGCTAACATGCTCACAATGACAGATATAATCTTTACCATGTTCACCATCTTGGTTTAATGTGTTTGCATGCTAACATTTGCTAATTAGCACTAAACACATATTACAGCTGAGGCTCATGAAGTGTCATTTGTTTTGCAGGTATTTGGTCATAAACCAAAGTATTGGACAAATTCAAATTTTGTCCTGATGATGGCGGTAGAGGATTCATCCTCTGGGGACCATGAATGCACAAACTTTTGTGCCAATCCATCAAGCAGATATTTCACTGGATAAGTGAAAGATTTGACCTACTGGTGGCACTAGATGAAAAGTCAGTGGATCACCAAAGTTATTAGGGTTCATCTTCTGGGCACCATGATATCTGCACCAAATTTCATGGCAATCCATCCAGTAGCTGTCAAGAAATTTGCCACTAGCATGGCTAAAAAGTGCTCTCCTTATCTCTGTCCCAGGTATGGAAAACGTTCAACTCAGGAGGATGTGGTTGCAGAGCTGCTGTTCGGTGGCGACAGCAACAGAGACCAGAGATCAAGGTAAAGACCCTCACACACACCAGCTGAAGGAGTCATGTGACCTGTAGTGAACGTATGTGAATGTTCATCATCGCTCTTCCCTGTGTTCTTCCACAGATACGACGACTCCTACATGTGGTGACTCCGCCGCCCCTCTCCCTCCTCATCGGGCATTCCCTCTGGGTGCATCCCACAATGCACCTGGAGGGGCCGACATGTGCCTCTCACCTCTGACCCCTGATCCCGACCCCAACCAATGACCATCACTGATTGGAACACAAGCTCTCTCTGTCTCTCTTGTCACTGTCTCACATCTCTCTCATTACAACACAATTGTACATAATTTATTATTAAAATAAAATATATATATGAGATCAGAACTACTAATCAGAAGGTGGAACTGTGTATGTGTGTGTGTGAGCATTAATGTCCCTCTACTGTCCAACACTGTTTAGACGAGGAAATTCTAGTTTTACTGTTGCTACTGTAAAAGATGACATCAGAATGAATTAATAAAAAACATTTCTGTGTGATTAAAAAGTGTTGATGAATCAGAATGTTTTTTGGGGAATTCATGTAATGATGTAGAGTTTACTCATCTTATAGAGAGGCAAAGTCCCTCCCCTTCCGCTGTCCCCCATGGGACATTATTTCGGAAATAATATGTCAATGGCGAGAGACAAATAATTTTTTGATGCTGTTTGAACTGTGCCACGAATTACACACATGATGTTTAAAAGATCATTTTGCAAGTCAAGAAAGTCGTGGTTTGTCATAAAGACAGTAAAGTACCATTTAGTTTTGTGTGAAACCGCTCGGTGAACTACATCTCTCATCTCGCACAATATAGCCTACGTCACCAACACCTTTATCAAGCAACTCCTGGTCCTTTTATCAGCCGGGAAGCGAAAGAACGACCTGTTGCTTGTGTGACTACATCCCCGTACGAAACACACAGACATCGTAGCTTCAGTGGCTCTGGGTATTGCTTACGTGACTTTTGGGTGTGTAGTCTTTCTAATTAGGTATTTTCAACAGTCTTATATTTCAACAGTTTTACGACAAACTGCAACTTTCTTGACTTGCAAAATTATTTTTTAAATTGACAAACATCTTATGTGTGTACCACTCTGGATAATGGATCATTAAAGTTACAACATGCTAACATGCTAACTTTACATACTGTATGTGTTAAATGATAAGGCTGGTGTTACTTTATATTTTTCCTACTATCAACAAATCCCATGAAAAGACCAAAACTAACAATGTATTAGTCCATCTCTCAATACTTTCTGATCTCCCTACCCTGTCTGTGTCATTCAGCTCCAAGGCTGTTGGTTCCCACTGAAGACATAAATATTTAAAACCAGCTCACAAATATGTAGAATCACTTTAGCACTAGCGAATATTTCCAGCACCAGGACGGTGTGTGTGGGATTGAGTCCAAGTAAACTACAGTGTGTGTGTGTGTTCATGGTAAAGAAGGAACATGCAACAGTGTGGCTCACTGGTGTGTTTTTAATTGTTGTTGGACAACAATAGAGCTCACAGAGGAAGAAGATATATCAGGCTCTCATGGGTTCTGTTGACAAGAAAAATACAGAATATAAATGAAAACAAAACACAGTGGGGGTTGCAACTTTATCTGGACTGCTTTATGGCATGAAGGGAAATTGCTTTACAGGGCAAACACGTAAATGGCATTCCTCTTTGTTAATAATCCATCACCACATTGGGTTTGAGACTCGTGATTATTGTTGAAAGGACTGGCAGCCTCTATGGGCATCTAACTTGCATTTCCCATTGTGACCCATTGGGTTGCACCTCCAGGAACATCTGCTGGGTTATTTTCCAGCACATAAAAGAAAATGGGACGCCCTTCTTCCAGAGCAAACAGAAGACAAGCTGTGAGGGTTTAGTGTCAGGACAGGCAGTAGAAGGAAAGGCTGAGGGAAAGATCAGTTCCAGTACGTTTAGGCTCTCCAGGGGAGGAAGAGACATTGGGGGTAATGAGAAATCAGAAACACCACCATTAACATTACTACTATGGGAGACAGAAGCTGCTAACCTCAAGGTCAATTAGACCATGGTCTAACTTTTCTCCAGTGATTAGCCTACTTAACCCTAATGTTGTGTTTGTGGTCCTGGAGACCCTGGTCCCTCTTTAACAGCTCAAAAACTTGCTAATTGTTTTATCAGCTTGATACTTCATCACTTTCCTTAATTTTATGAGAATTCCTCATAAACACGATCTTGTTTGATGTTTAAGGAGTCCGCTACAGAAAATGACGTGTTACTTCTGTTTTGGGTCTAAGAGACTCCAGCTGTAAAATGCGGAGCCTCGGAGCGGGCAAAGAGGAAAAAAATATATAATTAGTTCAAACGTTTTGATTAATTTGTGTGTATGAGATAAGTGTATATACAGAGATATATTTTTTCTCTCTTTGGCCATTCTGGGGCTCCGTAGTAAAACATGACTACAATGGCTTTTTATATACCTGCAATTGGTATGGGCAGTATTTTTTTATGCAGAACTATTCCACCCAAATCCCAAATAAGTCTATTTGGATTCATGTTATTGGAATTTTACCACTGATTGTTCCCAAATAACATAACATTATCACTTTGTAGAATAAAATACAGTACATTTCTTTGTCAGTGAAAGATTTTGGTAAACAAAATGAATGCATTTGTTCACGCAAAGTCCATATAAAACATGAACTATTTCTTTGGTTTGGTGTAATAACAATGCTTGATGGTCATTTCCATAATTCCTGTTTGTGGCAAAGGAAAAGGTTACCACTTTAATAATTTACTCTGAGATGTTTTTTCACATTATTATCCTCATATTTCCCCCATTGTACAAATACAGAAAATGAATCCCATGTTACCACCTAGTACTACCCTGCTGTTCCCAAGATATTACTTCCATATTATCTTGTTTTTACTGAGCTGTAATTAAGTAATACCCATCACTATTGACCCCATCAAATCACCACAGCTGACACACAAGTCGACTCAGGTGTAATACTCAAATCTCTCCACTGCCTGCTGCTGTTGCACTGTGTAACATAGTGTAGGCTCATGTCTACTGCTACATCATCTTTCCAACTACAGAGCTGCATGGGAACTTTTCGGCTTGGCTTTTCGTGGTCATTTTATTTTAGGGATTAGGGTTAACTGACAACTAGAAATGGAGGAGCGTACATGACAAGAAAACGACACAAGAACTTTATTGTCATTGCACAGAGTACAAGTACTGAGACAATGAAATGCCGTTTAGTATATAACCAGAAGTGAAAAAAGCAGTAAAATTCAGAGTAATGTACATATGTATAGAGGTAATATATAAATAACAATGAGGGGTAGATAAAGAATAGGCTAAGATATATATACAGAACAGTATTAACAGCATGAACAGTGTGAAATGAATACACTAAGATATATACAGCATGTACCGCAGTTACAGTGGGCATTGGAGGTGTAAGTACAAGTAATGCTAGTAGTAGACATCATATACAGAATAAACAGCTGGATATGAATTTGGTCTGAAGAACACTGCAGTCTGAATGTCACAGGAAACTTTGGACTTTTATTTTAGCGTTGGCCTGTGACAAGAGGTTAATCTAACCTGCTGGATGACACAGAGAGGAAGCGTTAATGCCTTGGATCTCAATTTGACAGGTTATTGTTTTAAAACTAAGGTCTCGGGGTTGTGATCAGCCCACTGCTGTCATTCCCTCCAGTCCAATCTGAGATTCTGTGTTATAGCTGCCACAGTTTCAACTCTGGTTACTTTGAGGTGTTAAAAAGGGTAGAGAAACTTAACAAACAAAAACAACGCACTGGCCCTTTAATACTCCTATAATACTAGGTACCGCATCGATAGGTGTTAAGTTTTCAGGAATATGTAGAATTTAACCGGAAATATGTTGACACTGCCTTCAAAATAAACTTTAAATGTTAAACGTGGTAGACTCTCACCTACTACTTCTTAGTGTATAACGTAAAGTATAGGTCGTAAAGGTTAATTGTATTTCATGCCATGACAACAATAATAGTTTAACATTAGCCTTTTATTGAAACTTTATATATATATTTGGCAATAGGGTTTTATTAAGGAACTTTCCCGGAAGTCATATACATTTTCCTGCTAAGCTTGACACTATCACGTATCGATGACGGCTAAAGGAAGCCAGACGACAACAAGAAACGCACAAGACATCACAGACAGCGGGAAGCCCGTCTCGTTGTGTTGACAGGTAGGCGAACGGCTCTTTGTTCAACACAGACCTGCGGCTGTGTTCACACGTATTACAGTCACTGTTGAGCATGTGCGTCTTTTCCTCTTTCTCGTCCCGCTGACGCTCGTTTACCGTATGAGAGCAGCTAACGTTACACTGGACTGGCTTGACAAAGGTGCGTGTGCGTGCGTGCGGGCGGGCGGGCGCGAGTGTTTTGTAACAAAACGCTCATAGTAGCGCTATCCCGACAGTATTTAAGCTGTCTGTTAGCCAAATGATGTTGTTTTGTTAGCATGGCGTTTCTCGGGCATCCTTTGTGTGCGTGTGTGTCCTTATGCTTTGTTATATGTGACCCGTCAGACTAATTAGGTGCGTGTGTGTGCGTATGTATGTGTGTCAGGTGAGGGATACACTTTGAATAATGGAGTATGGAGATACAAAAGTTAGCATTTAAAAAGGTTTAATAAAGAGAAGAGCCTATGAAATACACTCACAACAGTGCTGGTGGGCTTCAGGTGACGTCAAAAACCGTGACCACGCACTTGACACTCCTCCACTCGCTCAGACACAAACACACACCCTACCTACTACACCCATATGGGCATAAAGATAATGGTAAACATCACTGGAAGATGGAATATGATATGATATTATAGATTTGATTATTTAAAACAAATGGGTTCACAGCGCAGTTAAAACCAAGTTATTATGTTTACGAGATACAGCGTTTTATGTATGTAATGGTGTGTGTGTTTGTGTGCACCTGGCAACATTTGCGTCTTTACATATTGGTGCAGCTGAGCAGATGGATGACGGTGGGAGACGTGTGGGCATAAATAAGGGAGTAATAGAGAGGAGAGGAAGGAGGGAACATTAGGGGGCGAGGGAAAGCATAAAGGGAGGGGGGCGTTGAGGATGAGAAAAGGAGGAGACAAGTGGAAGAGATGAGGAGGAGGGAAAGAGGATGGAGGGAGAAAGCCATGAGAGGAGGAAGAGGGGGGATGAGGGTAGCAGATGGAGTTCACTGTTGCAGTGTGAGATCAGTAATTAGTGTGTGTATGTTTGGCTGCTTTGTAGTTAAGGTGAACAGTTAGCTGAGCAAGCTTTTTTTAGTTTCTATCTATTTGTCTCCTACTGTTCTATATATCATTTTCACCAACAGTGAATTGGTTAGTTGTTTATGTATTTATTTGGGTCCCTGTTGGCTGTTACCAGTGCAACAGTATAGCCTACTCTTCCTGGGACACACAGGAAACTAAATAACTACAACACTTTCCATACTATCATGTTAATCAAACATAAGTGGAAATAGTTTTACATGCATATGCATATACTGTATATGTACATACATAATACATACACATAAAGCAGGTAATTAAATAAAATAAAACAATCTACAGTACTAGTCTGTAATATAATCAGCATGCACATTGCAATCAAATGTGCAATTAAGATATGCAATAAAGAACAGTACACTTACCTATAAGATGTTTGTCATTGTGGGAGCCAAAACGTGTATTTGTGTATTTAGCCTGTGTTGTTTATTATTTGTTTAGGCTGCACATGTTCTTTTTTATGGAGGACCAAAACTGCCATAATCAAAAATAAATGATTCAATAAATTAATAATGAATATGCCATTAAATGCGCCAAAAATAAAATAAAAAAGAAATTTAGGCATTAATTAATTGATAAAATGTGACATAAATTGATATTTCTGTATTTATTTTCCCTTTTCATATAAATTCACCTATTTATTTACTGTCCCGGGACTGCTATTATTTATTTATTGAGTAATTTATTCATTTATTTTTGATTATGGCAGTTTCGGTCCTCCATTCACTTGTATGGCGGGATTCAGACAAAGAGGGTGAGTAGGGCTCACTAAAATGTAGTGACCACTATCAATGGAAAAAAAAAAAGGCAGCTAAGAGGCTAAGCAGGCTTTTAACTGTGACGCGTTGATACAAATCCATACTGAAGTCCAGATGGGTTTTACTGTTCATTAAACAAAAGGACTGACAAGCATTTGTTGTACTGGAATAATTGCAGATGTGACAGTCAACAAAGAATACCGGAGCACTAGACTCACCCTCTTTGTCTGAATCCTGCCATACAAGTGAAAAGGTAAATAATGTGAAACCACACCCATGTGCCAATTCCTGGAAGTGATAGTGACCAAAAAGTACGTGTGCAGCCTAAACGAATAATAACCAACACAGGCAAAATACACATTTTGTCTCCTGCAGTCATAATTAACTATATAAATTAGAAGTGTATAAAGGCTGTATAAAGATGGACGACGTGTCTCCACTTCCTCGCGGGGAGGGTCCAGCTCCGTGGTCCAGCTGCGGCCTTGCAGACACTCCAAATTTAACCCTTCTAAACACGTCCACTATCATAATATATTAGCAGCTACGTGGCTGAAAAAGATAAATAGACCATAGCAGATGAAAAATAAATTGAAAATGTTATTAAATGTAGCAATTTCAGCAACTATAAGCAAAGATAATGAGGATAAACTAGTCTGTTTAAGCCACAGCAATATTTGACTTTCAGCGCAAATAATATGGCCTAATTAATGAATGAATGTGTTGACTTACTGCTAAAAAACAAAACAGAAAATATTTCTAGCAAACTGCAGAGTTCCAACCAAGCCAACCATTACAAAACAAAAAGTGGCTTAGGAAAACAAAAGATTTGGAAAAAACGATATAAATATAGCCATTTTAGCAACTATTAAGCTGCAATAATGAGGATAAACTATGAATTGTATTGGCCTTACTGCCAAAAATATATTATTCATAAATGTTGATGAACCTCAAAATGTAGTTTTTTATGTTTTATAATGTGAATAATAATGTGAACAGTTTTCTGAGAGACACGCGTGACACCTTTCAATAGCAGATACTTGCTCCAACTGTTTGATAAGACCAAGAAATATTCTCATCAAGTGTAATACCCAAGAGTTTAGTTTCTGTAACCTGCTCTATAAGATTACCTGAACTGTGAGACCCAATTTATGTTTTCATGTGTTTTTCATGTATAAGACATTGCAGGACAGACATTTTTAATATGTGTTTGAGGTCATTCAGAAACAGTTTTAACGAGAAAGCACTGACAAGTATATTATTACTCTCATATCGATATTGGTAACGGCTTGAATAATCCAGTTTTGGCCAGCTTTCCTCCTCCTTTCCTGTGTCAGGCTGCATCTCTTCAAAACTTCTTAGTTTCCTTGATCCTGAAAAAACAAACATCTGTCTACAACTGGATGAGTCATGTGCCCAGAATTAGTATTTTGCAGTGTTTCCAATCACATTTGCCACCATCAGCTTGCATAGAGTCAGTGAAAAAGATTAAGATAATAGTGGATGTAATATGGATCCAAGTCCCATTTTTTTCTTCTTCTCCTCTTTACAGCCTCTTTTCTTTTTACGTCATTCTCTCTTCCACTCCCTCCCGCTCTTGCCTGAGGTGTTGTGTAATGCCTACTCTAGCATAAGCAGCAATGGAAGTGTGTGTGTGTGTGTGTGTGTGTGTGTGTGTGTGAAAGAGAAAGAGCAGGTTTCCATGGCTGCCACGAGCTGTAGCAGCAGCTTTGTCACAGCAACACACTGAGATAGATAGATAGATAGATAGATAGATAGATAGATAGATAGATAGATAGATAGATAGATAGATAGATAGATAGATAGATAGATAGATAGTGTTAAAGCTGCATACAGTTAAAGGGTGTGTGTGCCTCTTTGTTCTCCTCTCTCTCCCCAAACTGCCATTGTATTGTGTCTGTAGTCATGGCAATGTATAGATTAGTTACGCCCACATTCCCCTCCCCTCTCTCTCTCTCGCTCTTTCGTTATATTGATGCTCAATTCCAGAACTAATCGCCGGAGCTCTGCCCTCCCTTGCTGACGAAACTGCCTGCTGTGTGTGTGTGTGTGTGTGTGTGTGTGTTGTGCCGTGTTGTGGTGGGAAAAGGAGGAGTTTGCATATGACTGCTGTAGGGCAATAATACAAACACGCATGCAGCTTCATATTTTCGGTAGACATGAGAGCGGTGTCGATTTTCTCATCTAACTCTCTATGGCTCGTGTCCTGTGTGAAATCAAAAGTCAATGGTTGACTTATTTAAAGTTTTAAGTTACATAACGTACTTATTTGAACCCAAACCATGATATTTTCTAAACCTAACCAAGAAGTTGGTGCCTAAAACTAAGTGCGTCTGTATGAGACTCCAGAGGGCGTGACATGAGTGATCAACCATGTGAATAGATAATAATGGCCTTCTGAACCCACTGGTAGGTGTAGCAGGCCCCTTCTAACCCATGTCTATGAGGCTGATAATCACTGATAACGCCCATTCAATCCAGTGATAACATTCCAATTGGGTGCTTAAGGGCACCTCTACAGTCCAGGGAAGAGTCAGTGTTTCTTCCTTTTTCTCAACAAGAAAGCGAATAAGCAAAATGTTGAACTATTCCTTTGGATTTACCAAAAGAGTGCAGACCTTTTATTAAAATGTTGGGTTATGGGTGCCCCTGTAGCCCACGTGGTAGAGTGTGTACCATAAAGGCTGAGTCCTTACCGCAGGGGCACGGGTTCGATTCCAGCCCAGGCCCTTTGCTGCATGTCATCCCCTCTCTCTCTCCCACCTTTTCCCCTCTCTCTCACATCAAAGCAAAAGAAGCCTGAAAAAATAATCTAAAAAAAATGTCTGGTTTAAAAAAAAAAAACAGGAAAAATTTTTTTTTATGGTTGCTAAATACTTGTGTTTCCAAAATATCAACTTTTCAGCCGCTGGAACTAAGAACGTCTCCTCTCCTCTCTCTCTCAGATTGACTGAAGCTGTACCATGCCTGTGGCCTCCACCAGGACAGAGCCTGGTGAGACCAGACACCTCCCTCCCCATCAGCTCCTATAGCACCATATGACTCTTCACTATGTTTTCTTTATTAGTGTCCCCGTTTCACATTGTGAATGTACAAAAGGGCTCTTCAATGGGTAAAAACAGCAATACGAGTACAAGAATATCTGACTCAAGTAAAAGTAATGTTTCACTTAAATAATACTGAAGTAGAGTAGGCTTTCTGTTGCAAACTACCTGTGTAATAGTAGCTGCAGGTGTCGCTCTTTTGACTGCAATAACAGCATTTCAGCAGGATTGTCATGATCCCAAGGACTCTTGTGTGGACTCTGTTATGTTCTGGACTGATTTCCTGTTTTATTTTGAAATCCCGGTCCTTGTTTTCTTGTGTGCCTTTTATTTCCTGTCTTTGTTCTTTTCCCGCCAGTTTTGATTGTTTTCACCTGTGCCTAGTTTCTCACCTGTTTGTTTCCCTCGTTGGCCACTCCCCTATATATACCGGTCCCGTCTTTGTTCCTTGTTGGTTCATTGTTAGTTCTCTCTCCCTGTGTCTCAGTTTTCCTGCTCATCTGACTTCCATGTTGAGTTCCTTGTGTCCCTGCTTGTCTTGCCGTTTTGTAGTTTATTTTGTGTTAAATAAATCATTCATCTGCACCAGTCTGCCTGTCCTGTCTGTGTTTAGGTCCTCTCCCTGCTGCCTGTATGGCAAACCCTGACAAGGATACTCTCTTTTTTTGCAGTTTCCAAAGATTGTACAAGGACATGAAAACACTGTTAGTTACTTTTAACCTGTGGCTTAAACTACATTTCTTTTTTCTTTTTTTTGCAAAATAGCTCATTTAGTTAAATCCCCTTCTTTGTAGGATTTAAACATTTCTGACTCTGGAACGTCCCAGTGGTAGCATGAAAAAAGACACGGTGGCAGACAGCCATACATGCTGATACACTCTTCCCCCAACGAATTTGACACTGAGAATGAGGCTCAAACCAACACATTTCTACACCAGGATTGTTTTACTTTTCTACAAATAAAAACCCATGCCTGGGGAATACAATTAGCACCTGCCAAATACAGGGTAATAGTTGGCTGTGGCAGGTAAAAATGTCAGGTCACCTGCCACCATGGCAAGATAGCTCTTTCTTATATTAATACATATTTTTTAAAAGCCATTCTTAAGATACATCTTACTCAGTGTTTACAACTCCAAAGTTTTTAAGATTTCAGAAGTGGCAGACAAAAAAACTGAATGGTGATCTGCCACAGGGGCAGGTAATGAAAAAACCCTACTATGCCATCAGAATAATGTGGAAAATGCTATAGTCACACATTTTACACACAATGGCTTTAACTTAAATCTTTAAGGGAAAGGGGCACCTGTCAGTGTTTTTGTTATTTTTTTAATAAAAGAACTTTGATCAAAAAGATGAATATGTATCATGTCAGGCAGACTCATTTAAAGCACTCTGAAAGTTAGTCAGGAAGGCTCTGTCTAATTTATCACTGTCCCTCTGTGTGTGTGTGTGTGTGTGTGTGTGTGTGTGTGTGTGTGTGTGTGTGTGTGTGTGTGTGTGTGTGTGTGTGTCTTAATAGTGCCCCAGGTGTTGGACGCGATGAGTGACAGCACCAACAGTTCCACCACGGCCAATGACCTGGACCTCATCTACCTCAAAGGCATCATGGAGAGCCCTCTGGTGTGGTACACATACACACACGCACTTTTAATTACATCAATAATTTAAATAGACATATGTGTATGTGTCTGTGCACATACTTGTAAAGACACATCCACATCATGTTGTTGTGTCCATGTGTATCCATTTCTTATATGTCTACATGTGTGTCTTTGTGCGCAAGGAGCAAGAGGAGAGCCTGAAGGAGCCGCGTTTGTCGCCAGTGAGGGAAAACAACGTGGAGCTCCTGCAGGAGATCCTCAGAGACCTGGACCCCTTCACACACCGCTCCGACACTGCAGCTGAGCTCGCCCTCATACTCACGAAGCCTCACTTTCAGGTGTAGAACACACACATATATGAAAAACAGTAAAAAATATAGTTAACTGTCAAAATGCCTTTCGTTTTGATTGTATGATGAAGCCATACCTGAATCTTTGTTTTGCTGAATCTGAAAATAGTAATTGAACAGAGAAAAGATCAGATCTCTTCACAAATAGCAAATAGTGTTACATATTTTTATATTTGTTTTCTAACGTTGAATTTTTTTCCTTTTTGGCTTGTCAGTCTCTACTGGAGACTCACGATTCAGTGGCGTCCCAGGCATGTGACAGCCCACCCCCTAGCCCATGTGACTTTGTGGATCATGAGCCGGAGGACGGCCACAAACACAACCTGCCCCCACCACCTGACGCAATCCGCATGGTGGGCATACGCAAAGTGGCAGGGGAGCATCTGGTAGGTAACATTAAAACATAAACACAGTTGGCGCTGAGTGGCTGAGCTCGTTCCATGTTTGTTTTTCTGCTCCAAGCTCTCTTAATGTTTGTTATAAATGCATTTAATCAGTGATTCAAAGATGCAGTGAAAATATTGATATGGTATTTTGTGCTTTTAGTAAAACAGTACACAACAGTAGGTCATGTATAGTTTGGCTTTACTTACTACTGTAGATGCTGGTCTTATTATCATTGATGATAGAAACAGTTGTTTTTCAGGGCGTGACGTTCAAGGTGGAGGGTGGTGAGCTGATTATAGCCCGTATCCTCCATGGAGGAATGATAGACCAGCAAGGACTGCTGCACGTTGGAGATATCATCAAAGAGGTAAGGTAGACCATTAAATAAGTAGGACCTTTACTGACCCCTTGCATTCTTTTGCTCTTTTGCCAGGTATGTGGCAAATAAATGACACGAAAATGCGAAATACTGCAAATATTTCACATCAGAACTATTCATACCAGCAGCGATGCAAATTTGCAATAGATAGATAGATTTGCACCAGCTCATTCTTTGGGAAAACAAATATGCACTGATCCAATATGTATGCTCCAGTGTCTTATGTTACTTTGGGTATCTATGTGCAGAGCCCTGCAGGTATAAAGCTACACAGATTGCCTCCTGTATTTGATTACTATGACGAGCCAAACCTGCTATGTCACTGTTGCCTTGCTACCAACTCTACCACATCCAAAAGTGAACTACATCAGCTGCTCACTATCCTGCATCTGGCGATGCTGCTCCACACGTTGTCCTTGAGTTCACTGTCTTTATCATTTTTGTGTCCTTTGTCATATAATACAGGGTGATGAGAAACACAAACAATCAACAGGTCCGGAGTTGTGATGTGACATCCGAAATATGCTTATTTGCTTTCTTATGTCTGTATGCTAAATTTGAAGCTACTGCCAGCAGCTGATTAGCTTAGCTTTGCACAAAAGCACTGGAAGCACAGGGAAACAGCCTGGCTCTGTCCAAAGTTATGTAACTGCTCATCCTTTCTGATTTTAACCATGGAGTGCCTCAAGGCTCTGTCCTGGGTCTTCTGTTTTAATGTTGTTTGGCTCACCAAGCTCTTGTGATATTTGTGGACTCTTTGGTAACCTGTCATCTTCCATTAAATTAGCTGCAAATGTGGTTATTAATGTGTCACTTGAGAAACGTTCTTTTATCCAATGTGTTGGCAGGTGAATGGACGAGAGGTGGGCCAGGACCCCAGGGTACTACAGGAGGAGCTGCAAGCAGCCAGTGGAAGTGTAGTTCTGAAGATACTGCCTAGCTACCACGAAGCCATACCGCCAAGACGGGTGACAGATACAAACACTACACACAGAGTGGTCATACTACCAGTCATAAGTGTTGCTGGTTGCTGCGGAATATGAAATGGCCAGATATAATATTAAATAAATAGCATACCTTGTCAAATGCTTCATTGAAGACACAAAAACAGACAAAAGTGCATATTGAGATAAAGACCTGTGTCTATATCTGTGTTTCTCCAGGTGTTCTTTAAGTGTCACTATGACTACGACCCGGCCAATGACAACCTGATTCCCTGTAAGGAGGCGGGCTTAAGGTTTGAGACAGGAGACATCCTGCAAATAGTCAACCAGGATGACGTCAACTGGTGGCAGGTGGAGTACAAAAACGTTTTTGTTTTCTGCCGATTCTGCAGTTCAAATTTAGATTTTCTTTAGATTCACATCTAATAAAACCACAGGACCATGAGTATGTTTTGTTATGAGTTTATATATCTCTATGTGTGTGTTACACAGGCCCATCATGTGGAGGGTGGTAGCGCGGGGCTGATTCCCAGTCAGATGCTGGAGGAGAAGAGGAAAGCGTTTGTCAAAAGAGATGTGGAGCTGGCACCTGCAGGTAACTGGAATGAAAGAATAAAGAAAAGATGGCGTTGATCCATGAAAGAATAATTCTTAATGAATAAAAATAAAAGAATAAAAGTGAATTAGCACATAATGGGAGCAGATTGCCGTATTAAGAAAATGAACCTTTTTAATTCTTGATTTCGTGCATGTGTGGCACATGAAAAACCCTTTACAGCTTTAAGTGGAATTTAGGGCAAATACAGTTGACTTGAGTTGGAGGTGTAGCCTTTGACTTTAGCAACTGTGTGTTCGATTACTGTAATACTTCCCTGCTGTACATTATGAGCCATTGTTCCCATCTTCAGTCTTCTGCTGTTTTACACTGCCATCTGGTGGTGAAATGTCAGATACATTTTTAGTCGGTACCTCAAGTACCAATGATCAGAGGAGCTTTTATAAACCCATGGGTTTGAAATGTCTACATTTCAAAATCACCCAAACTCCAAATGTTCCTGCTCTGCAGTGAGTGTAGTCTGAGAACTGTAAAACAAGTAATATAATGTCTGAAGAAGCTGTAGACTTGAAATGTGCAAGAAAGAATATCAAGATGATAGTGAGCTAATAATAACCACCACCCTTAAAGGGGAATGTTAGATGAGAGGATTGATACCACTGTTTGGTTCTTGGTTGGGGACGATAACTTCCTGGAGTCTCCACAGGTTGTCATCCAAATTGTGCTGACCAAGAAAGAAAGACAAGAAATAGTCTGGCACACAGGGTTTGTACAAAGTTTGGAAAATGCTTAATTTTAACCATTATGTTTTCAAGGTTAGGAATATGCTTGAATTTGAATATACTCCTTGAAAAATATGTGATTTTCTAAATAATCTGGTGTTTCATCATCTACACAATCACTCATGTAAACCAAAAATCTTTTGATATTTGAAATGAAATGATCCCGTCATCATATTTGTTTGTTGTCTCCTGGCATTTATATTAAATATTTTTGATTTAGGTACCTAAATCCTAAGAATTTTACTCTTAAAAAGCTGTACGAACCCTGGGCACAAAACCCTCTGTAACAAAACAATTTGTCATTTTTACACTTAGGTGTTTGTGTGAATTAAACAAACAAGATATAATGTGTTAATCAGTGAGCTTTAGAGGTGCTGGTAGGCCGATTGCGTTACCTCTGGACAGAGCCAGACTAACTGTTTCCAGTTCCTTTTTCCAGTGTTTTTGCTAAGCTAAGTTAAATATAGCGCACAGACATGAGAGGGCAACTTCAAACTTCTCGTCTAACTCTCGGCAAGAAAGTGAATAAGTGTATTTCCCAAAATGTTGAGGGTTTACTTTAGACTTTTCCATGAATCTCTGTTTCATTCAGAGACACAAAATTCTATTTACTGTTGTCTATTTTAATTAATTTTTTGTGCTTCTTCTATTTTTTGTGTCTGTGCTGTTTTATTCTTGCTCTGTGAAGCACTTTGGGCTGCATGTTTGTATGAAAGGTGCTATATAAATAAAGTTGAATTGAGTTGATGTCAAGGAAATTACTGTTTACAGCAAATGGTTACACAGTGAGATTTGGCAGAAAAGGCTCCACTCTTTAAGGGAGCTCTTAAAAGATCTGAGCAGCGGGGCGCTCACTGTTGAATAAAGGCAAAATGCCCAAAAAATAATTTAAAGAAAATTTTCATAATCTGAGCAGCAACAATGATTCTGCTGGTAGAACTAATTCCCCCCAATAAGCACATACATGAACATTAAATCTTAGTTAAATTATAATACCAAAAGCTTAGCACATAAGGAGGAAGTTGGGGTGGTGGAATGAGTGTATCAGCTGTGAATATGATTGGCCGTTACTAGTCAGCTGATAGCCAAATAGCTGATGAATGAGACCGTGATTGGGAAGCATGAATGAAGACAATCAGCTAATGCAAGTCTGACTTCAGTGGCTGAGCTACGCTCCATTTATGTGACAGGGAATCTTTGTACTGGCGTTGGAGGGAAGAAGAAGAAGAAAATGATGTATGTGACCACCAAAAATGCAGGTAAGAAAGCCTGCGCTGTAAAACGTGTTGTTATTTGTCTGGCCCTGTAGTTGAATGATGTCCTTATTTACATATATTTTATACTATTACATTTTTCCTGAAACAGTGAAACCTCTTCCTCCCTTCTTCATTCCTCTCTCTCTGTCTTTCCCTCCTCCCTACTTTCCATCCTTTAATCATTCCCTCTCTTTCTTCCTCTCTCAGAGTTCGACAGACATGAGATACTGCTCTACGAGGAGGTGGCCAAGGTCCCGCCTTTCAAGAGGAAAACTCTGATTTTGATTGGTGCCCAGGGTGTGGGGCGGCGGAGACTGAAGAACAAGCTTCTACTGAGGGATCCACTTCTCTTTGGGACCACCATTCCATGTAGGAAATATGATATATTAAAATACTCTTAAAGTTATCCTTCAGGTTTCTGTGTCAACATCATATAGTTTTGATTAAGAGGAGGAACAAGCTGATACAGATAACACGTGGGATTCTTACAGAAAGGGATTTGAACAAACTACAAGCTTCTTAAGGGGAACCAATAGGGAAGGGGAGATGTATGTGTGCACATACGTGACTGGGTTCTTGTGTCCATCCAGACACCTCCAGAAAGCCCAAAAAGGGAGACTGCGAGAGTCGGATGTACGCCTTTACCAGCCGCAGCAAGATGGAGACCGACATCAAGAACGGGCGCTATCTTGAACATGGAGAGTATGACGGCAACCTGTACGGAATCAAGATCGACTCCATACATGAGGTGGTGGAGGCTGGGCGCGTCTGCATACTGGACGCCAACCCTCAGGTACACACAAGTACCGCCACAAACGCATTAAAGAGGCAATGTAACACCTTGTTTTTGCATGAACACGCCCCATACATGAGGATTGGCTCATAGTTTGGGGACGTGATATCCCAGGGAACATAGATTTTTTGGGGGGGTCTTGAGGAATTACTGGACTTTCTCTGGAAAAATTAAAATAACTTATGTTGTAACAAATGCTACAAAGTAATAAAAAAGACAATACACATAATTTACTAACTTAGAAAAAAGTGGATTTAGTGTTAAGTTACTCTTTAAGTTATAAGATGGAATCAAGACAGAGTTAATAGGTTAATAAGTAAATAAGTAGAACATGGCAGTCACTCTTGTACCAATTTTGGATCACCAGTGTGGAGATATGGGTGGATAAATTAGCCTGCAACTCCATATACCTTTGATGAAAATTCTGTTTGTATTTTCACTTCAATCACTTCATTGTATAGAATGTGAATGCAGTTTTTTGGGCCACAAAACAAGTGTTAGACAACTATAAACAACTCCTGTGGTGTCTGCAACAGTGTCTTTTTTTAATACAACCCCTGGGGGGTGGGGGTTTTGTGGGATCTTTACTACAAGCGACCCCATTTGCATTACTCATAGCCATTTGATCCATTTTTAATCTAAAAATATTGATTAGTGCAGGTTGAATGAAATTAAATCTTTTTTTTTCTTGTTTTTTATTATTTATCATGGCACTTTTCCATAAAGCAAATTCACTTACAGTGATTGCACAGAATAATACAGACCACTGTGCACTGTAATGCACTGCAACAGTCCTGCAGTATATACCTTTGTGAAAATTATAATTTTGAATTGCTATAGATACAGGGTCACAGAGTTGCTTATTCAACTCTGCTGCCTTTTTTGAGCCTGTAATTTGTGGTATCCTTCATATATATATATATATATATATATATATATATATATATATATATATATATATATATATATATATGTGTGTGTGTGTGTGTGTATATATATGTGTATATATGTATGTGTGTGTGTGTGTGTGTGTGTGTGTGTGTGTGTGTGTATATATATATATATATATATATATATAATGAGGTGGACAACATATTAGAAACAGCTGTCATTGTAACACAGTCTAATACAATAACAGCACCAAGTACAGCCTCAAAAATGTGGTGCTTACAGGTGTTTATATATTTCTAGTCACTCAGTTTATCTTGAAGCTGTCCAGTGCAACCAGTCCCTGCTGGCCACTGAGGAGCTCCATTCAGTCAGATGAGTGTCATGTGCCTTGCACAAGGGCATCTTACATCAGCAGACATTGTAGAAGAGTACATTGTTGTTATTGTTATTTCAAAGTCATTCACTGTCACCAGTCAGGAATCTCCAACCAGCTGCTGGATCTAAACCCAGTTGTATAAACTCTCTAAGACACTCTTCCAAATTGAATGTACTTGTGTTTTCATGTTGCATTCTAGTCTCTCAAAGTGCTGAGGACCTCCGAGTTCTTGCCCTATGTGGTGTTCCTTCAGTCTCCAGACTTTGAGGTGCTCAAGGCGATGAACCACTCAGCTGTAGAGGCAGGGGTAGTTACTAAGACAGTGACGGTAAGAAACACTTCTCATTCGCATGTAGAGAAAACTAACATCTTCAGCTCAGGAAGCAACATAGAACTCAGTATACCGTATTTCCTCAAATAAAAACCGGTAGTCAAGTAAAAGCCGGGTCTCCAGTCGGTCGGGGGCGTGGTCGAGATGAACAAATAAAGGCTGGCTCCTAATATAGGCCGGGCAAAAAACAAGGGTGGATAAACTCCCGGTGGCTGTCATATTATGTGCATGCCAACTACGGTAAGCATAATGTATATTTCTATCGCTCCAGAAATATAATTATGCTATTTTCAACACTTTGTTGTTCAGTTCAGGTAAATAAAGGCCCAGGTCACTATTTGAAGAAATACGGTAAACTGGAAATAGTTGAAAGAAGAGGTCCTGTGATTCCAATAAGAATCTAGTAAGAACATGCAAAACCAAGTCACGTGTTTTCCGTCTCAGGATGAAGAGCTGCAGAGGACAGTCAACGAGAGCGTTAAAATCCAGGCGGCGTACGGTCACTATTTTGACCTCAGCATCATCAACGACAACCTGGATGAGACCTACCGCACCGTCAAGGCCGCCCTGGAAACAGTTTCTAAAAACCCCCAGTGGGTCCCCGTCACCTGGGTTTTCTAGAACCAGGCTGTGGAGGGCAGAGGAGGGAGGGAACATAAGGATGAAGACAGAAAGCAAAGGCACTGAAAATATACTGCTGCATAAATAATGGAAGTTCTTATTTAGATTTTGTGAAGTTTCCACAGAGATTACATCTGACCTTAGCAGTAGCTTAGCATCAGAAAACGATTTTCTTGCTAAAGTAACAGCTTTGCAGGATAAATTACATTACTTACAGGATATTTTCTTGAAAGTGTGTGAATAAGAAATCTATTATTTAAACAGGATTATATTTTTCTGTGTAGGAAGGAGGGCATAGAAAGAGACAAGGAGGTGGTGTAAAAGACGAATGAAGTCCTGAATGTCACAAATTCACAGATTTTACCTGGACACATCAAGGACTGTGTGTGTGTGTTTGTGTGCCCGCGCGCAGGTGTGTATGTGTGTCCCTGTTTGTGCATGGATTTTAGAACGAGGACTTGTATGTATTTAAATTATTTGTGCCATTACTGATGATCATCAGCAGACTTTGTCATTGTTTACATTTCATGGTACTGATGGTTACACTTAATCTGCAAGCTATGAGGGGTAGTAAAACTTGTTAGCAAAACCTGATCTATTGATTATTTTTTCACTTAATTGACCAAATATTGAGCCCAGGTGGCTAGCGAGTTTGTGGTTAGCTTTACAGCTACAGCAGTTCACCAAGTAGCCCTCCGAGTATACTCACTACGTCACCAAAGACGCAAAGATAAATTTTGCTGTACCACTTTCTAGCGCGACCTGAAAGTTTTAGGCAGATGGTGCACCTACACTTAGGCTTCACTTTGGGCCGTCACCAACCACATGAGGGTTTAAAAACTTATGTAATATTAGAGATTATCTCATGGAATAGAAAGTTTGCTCCTAAGTAATAGACTTAACAGGGCATTTGCCTTCCACCAGTGTCCTTGTTAAGTTGGTGCTGGAGCAGTCAGCCAGTCACAGCGTCAATCAAACTGTCGGTTATCATGAAGCAATCAAACAACATGTTGAAACAAAACTACCTATCAGATGTGGAACAGTTGATGCTGACGTTATGTAGCAACATACAAGCTTAGAATATCTAAACACAAAATCAGTCAGATGTATTAGTTGAAAAAAGATCACTGATCATGAACACAGCCAGTGTCACCCAAGATCTAAAGACCCCTCCAGTATGGTTGACAGAGGAGGCATTGCATAGTTTGAAACCCCCTCGACATATAAACACACACATACACACACATTATCATTCCTAATTTGCACTTTTTATTTTGTATTATTTATGTGTTGTATTTATTAACTCAGTTGTAAACAGTTTGTAGATAGCATGTAGATACACAATGATATAATAGATACTGATGTAGTAGGTATGAGATTCTTGCCTAGTATTTACAGTATGTGACACTTTAGTGATAACTTTCAGAATGTCATCAGTAAAGACATGTATACAGTAGCCTACAAGTGAACAACACACAACAACAAAACAAGTGTCAGAAACCCGCCAAAACTGAAGCACTTCAAAATAAAAGTGTGAAGACAATTTGGATTTCATCAAATTTGTGTCATCTTAAAATGCTGTGTTGGGCACTCTTGGGCCACTGTATATGTAACACTGTCCATGGTGCCAACTGCAGAAAGCTCCTTGAGCAGCTTATTTGTACTCAGATCTTTTATTGTGGCAGCTACTGAATATTTTTGATGCACAATGAATTGTTTAGTGATAAATGAGAAAAATAGGTGTATTGGAGGAGACATTTTTAGTGGCTCATTCTTTGTAAAATTACATTTATATTTATGCTCTAGTTTTTAAAAGTGGCTTGAAAATAGCAGATATTTGTCTGGCAGCTATATTTGGATCTCTGGAGTTTTCAGTGTTGAGATATTTGTTGCTCTCTCAAGGACATTCCAAAATCTCACTGTGTCCTTTTTCTATGAAATCTCATGAATGCAATAAAACAATTTTTGTCACTGTATCTTTGCTTAATGATGTACACTTGAGTACAACCTCAACTCTAAAGTAATTTGGCTTTACCAATTTTAATTCAGTTCCTAAAGAACATTCACTGGCAATTATCCGTTTGAATAAATGAAATACAGTTGTTTTCTGTACATATGTACACTGTATATGTACTACATATGTACTATTGAAGTGTTTCATTCCCAAATGCTACTTAGAGTATGTAATTTGAGATTGTTTTTAAAAATGTATATTAAAGGGGCACTCCAGTAATTTAGTATTGCATCTCCATAAAGTTGGGGAACTCACAAGAAACACATTTAAAAAGAATGGTCAAAATTGTAGCAGCAGAGGACGAGATAGCCTGACTTTTATTAGCTAGGGTCAAGCTCCAAACACCTTGAATCCTACATTTCCCTTAATGCAACTCAGTAGCATCTCTCCAATAAACCCTCCTGCCTAGTAATGCCCATGTCTTTCAAACTACACTGCAATGCAGGCTGCCCGTTATACATTTTGTTGCCAAGCCCAAGACAAAATAGTCTTGACGACACCACTATGACATCATCTGGGTTATTTTCATAGGATTTAGAAAAAAATACTTTATAGTAGTAGAGTAGTACTCCCCCATGACCTTGATGTGTAAAATCAGTGGAGTGCTCCTTTAAATTCAATAGACTGCATTTCAAATCAAATCCTTAAACAAAATCCCTGCAGTCACACATGGCTCTAGAAAATGGAGAGTGAGTCGAGCTTGAACCTTGTAATTTTGTTGTAGGACTGATGATTGTGGAATCAGACACTGTTCATGCTTTAGTCTATGCTGAATAAATGATTTGATTGAAATCATTTGTGATTTTCTGTGGGGATCTTTTTATGTAGACAGAATTTATTTTCTCACTGTGGTTACAATTTTCACAAGACACTACGTATGTGCGCGTTCAGAAACGACAACAACAAGCAGGATAGCACGGCTGGATCTTGGACTTCCTGACTGGTCAGGATGGACAGTCACACCTCCAAACCTTTCATTCTGAACAGAGTTGTACTTAGCCCCCTGCTGTACTCCCTGTACACACATGACTGTGAACAGCTTAAACTCTTAATCATCAAGATTGCTGATGACAGCTGTGATAGGTCAGATCAGATCTATGAAAGCATCCTAACAGCAATCTTCCACTACCAGTCCAATATTGAGAAATCTCGCTGTTACCATCATTATCAACTCCTGGATGCATTAAAAAACAGTACAAAAAAAGCACATTCATTTCACAGATGCTGGGCCCCGCTCATCAATATCACAACCACACACATACACACATACACACATACATACATACATACATACATACATACACATGGACACACTTGCACCCAGGTAACAACCTACGCCTACTGCCGGTAAAATCAGTGCACCCACCCCAGCATACTTCAGCTGTGGAACAGCTTCTAGCTTTGTGGGGGCCCTATGCAAAATGTTGTTTGGGGGCCCCTATTTTGTGAAATATATATATATATATATAAATACATATTTTTTGAGCATAAAGGGTGCTTTCACTCAACACAGGAGGGCGATGGCTTCCAAGACAGACCATTCATTTTGATTTTTTGTTTTTAAAAAAAAGGAAAAAAAAGACTAAAATGGCAGCTTGGGGGCCCCCTGGTGGCTTCAGGGGCCCTATGCAACTGCATAGTCTGCATATGGCAAGAAATGGCCCTGACATTTCTAAACAACTTCTTTCTTGTACACTGAATATGGCCCTCCCAGACACATGTTCCTCCACTGGCTGACACGCTTAAACAAGCAGCACTCATTTCAATTGCAAGCGATTTTTAGTACTTGAACTTGTACTGTATTCCGTGTTTTATGAAATATATTTGTCTCATTTCGGGGATGTTTTTATCAGTTATTGATGAGGTAACTGGCTCTGGTGTTTTGAGATTTGGTTCCCCTTTTTGATTGGTTGTTAAAGCCTGTGGATTTAGTATAAAGATGTGTTAATAAAGTCAGCGCTAACTAATTTTTTGTTTCACATATTCATATACTGCAAAAACAATATACACAATATACACCCAATATACACTTTTGCATTTTAATACTTAAAGTGCATGTCACCATATCAGCCTGATTCTTGCCATTTCCCTCTCCCAGCCTGTTCATTTACCTGCATACTAACTCTACAGACCCTGCCACTCCCTCCTGACCTGCAGTAACCCCTGTTCCTGCCATTCCCCATCACCTGACTGCCCCACCCACCTGCTCACTTGTTCCCACTTCCCTCATTACCCCATGTTATATATATACTATACTGGACCATTTTCACCTGTTCCCTGTCAGATTGCCTTATGTGTTCTTTACTAAGTGTTCCAGCCATCTGCCTGCCTGTTACTCACCGGCTTGATCTTCTGCCTCTTTGCCTGCCCCTTGCCTGGTTAAGTTTGCCTGCCTGGTTTCCTTACTCCTGCCTGTTTTGGGACATAGAGTGAAGACAAATTTGCATTCTTCTGTACTTACACTTTCTATTTTAAATGCATAAGTGCATTCACACTGACAATTATGGCAAAATGCAGTGCACTATGAGTACCTGGATGATGTACTCATAACAATCAAAAAGTTGAGTGTGGAACGCTGCACACTTCTCACCCTCAATGGTCGCCATCTTGGCTACATAGCGGAAGGGGAGGGACCACCAACCTATAAAAATGGCGGTTGCGATTGTTGCGGCGAACACCGCACTAAAAGTAAAAGCACATTCATTTTTAATGAAACTGAATTTAAGTCAAGTGAGCAAACAAGCTGGCAGATATTTTGGCGGGCGACAATTGCAGTCAAATGTTCGCAATTCGAAGAAGAAGAATGTTGCGATCGCCATTTCCAATAAGTCCAATAACGGCTGTGTTCAATTTGAGACAACACTACACTGTCAAAATTCATGCACTACCCAAGTAAATACATAGTGTATACAGTGTACTACATGGAAGTGTACTAACGGAAGTATGCAAATTGAGTCAACAAAAATTTTACATTTATCTGCTTGGTCCAAACCTGCATTTTATAAATATAAAATATAAAAAATATAAACATAAATATAAAGAGTCGGTCTAGACCTGCTCTACTCGAAAAAGTGCCCTGAGATAACTTTGTTATGATATGGCGCTATATAAATAAAACTGAATTGAATTGAAATTTTCTGAGTCATTACAATACATACATCTAATTTTTCATCTATGAATTTTTATCCTTCATATATCTTTTTCTAATTATTGCTTGAACTCTTATGGTAATTATTAGTCTTTATTGTTGTTTTAATACAACATCAAGAGTATGCCATGCTGCACTTCACTGCACATATTGTATGAACACAGTCATACCTCAGCCCATTTACCCAGAAAGTGGCCCACAAGTATCCCATTCACCGCAGCTCAGCTCTGAAAGCATCTTTGTTCACAATCATGAAGTGGAACTACAATGTTTTCAGCTCTACAGAAAGAGTTTTGTAAAAAAATATTCATCCTAAGGCCATTTAGTAATGAGCAACTAATTGGTGTGTACACCAGTCTGAATGAAGTCTGATGAGGTGATGAACAACCAGCTCTCTCTTCTCTGCTAGTCTCATGTCCTTGGCGTGGAGAATGTGTTATCTTCTCTGCCCTTTGTGTAATCAGAATTTCCAAAATGTCATGTGTTACATGTGCATTTACTTAATCCCTTAACCTTTATTAGGCATCTACCCTCCTTTTCCTTCTCTCCACCCCTCACTTTAACCATCTCCTCTTCTGCACGTTAGTGCTCTTTATGAGGGAAAGCCTTGTTGGTGGATAGCTTTTTATTTTTCTTCTCTTACCCACTCCTACCTTCTCCTCATCTCCTCTCTATTTGGATTATTCTCTCAATCTACCTCAGTGTTTTCCTTTTCTCTCTCTGCTGTTTGTTCCTCTCCACTCCACCCAACTGCCAGTGCTCTATAGTGGGCACAAAGCTCTCCTCTGCAATGTGGTGGTGGCTGCTAGGTGTGTTGAGCTGCGTGCTGCTGCTGGTGGTCGTCATCTTCTTCCTGATTTCTGGGCAACGCTACAAGGTGTTCAACGAGAAGTGCCTGAGGCCACCAGGACCCTTGGTCACCGACAGCAGACAGAGGGACGACAGGCTGAAAAGAGGTAAGAAAGGATGTTTCTGATCCAGAGTCTTGTGTCTCTTGATGATCGACACATACTGTATGTACTGTACTGTCTACCAGAGCTTTGTATTATCCTTCAACATCCAACTAATTAAAGACTTTTTGACCAAATAATCACTAGACGTTTGGCAACCAATTTTTGGCAACCAAGTGTTATCCGTTTGAATTAATGTTGGTAGGACTGGTGAGAAAAATCTTTTGGAAGTGCTGGGAAACAAGGAACAGAGAGGTGTCTTATTCCATATATATGAGAGAGAGATATATAGATATAGATTTGTTTTTCTAATGGTGTTGTCTTGGCCAGGTCTCCCATGAAAAAGAGATTTTAATCTCAAGGGACTTCTTTGTTAAAAAAGATTAAATAAAAAGAGATCAAATTCCATCATCTGGCAGCTACACAGTTAAACATGAAAACCCTTAGCAAAAACATGACTTATAGAAATCTCAGTGGCTCTAGGGATGGCAATGTTGGACAGTCTAAACACTAAAATATCTCCACAACTACTGGATATGCATACCATGCCTTGGTTACCTTGGTAATCCTGAATTTTCCTCCAGCGCCATCATCAGGTCAAAGTTTTTCAGTTTGGTTTATGATCAAATACCTACAAAACTAATTACATTCCCATCAGCCTCAGCTGTACTTTGGCGGCAGTTGAATAGTCTTTTTTGTATTCAAAAATACAAAACACCTTCACATCTTTCCTTGACCTCATGATGTTTTCCATCGAGGTCAAAGAAAAGTGTTTAGGAAAAGATACAGGATGTAATTGTTCTCTTGATCTCCAGCATGATCAAATTACTCAGGTTCAGATGAAGTTTTGCACTTCAGAGCTGTAGTTAATTTGCAAAATGTTTCTGAAAAAGATGCAAAATGACAGCAAGAATTGCATTTCTGGGGGGTGTCTTGCTGCTAGGTAGGAGTGGGGCCTTCTACATGTCTGCTCCCGAGGGCCTATTATATCACTACACTTCTATGCTCACAGTAGAAGGCTTAGTATTCTCTACACACAAACATCCATTGTTTTGGGTCATGCCTCCTTCTCTTAACCATATTGGGAAATTTTATTTGTTTCCGTTTTGACCATAGGTACGTATTTGTTTTTATAAATCCTGTTCAGATTTCACAGATTTACAGGACTCACAGTATTTGTACATAGCCAGTTCTCTGGTGGATCTTTTTGACTGCAGATACAGTATATGAGAGTTGTGACACAATTCCAGATGCCAAGAAAGTGTTTTAAAAAATGCAATGTGTGCTCCCCTGCAGGGTTCCGTGTGGACCGCGTTCCCCCTGCTCTGGATGCAGTGGTGATTGGCAGCGGTGTGGGAGGTTTGATAGCCGCAGCGCTTTTGTCCAAAGCCGGGAAGAGGGTTGTAGTTCTGGAGCAACATGATCAGGCTGGAGGCTGCACACACACCTTTCAGAAAAAGGGATTTGAATTTGACGTGGGTAAGAAGGCGAAATATAGGAACAAACGCACACCACCACACGTAAACTGCAGGGTACCTTTCTATTCACTCGCAGTTTAAAGAGAGAAACTGAACTTGAACACACACACACCATAGTGGTGAGATCAGAGCGTAATGAACCATAACTGTGATAACTGCTTTGGAAGACAGTGGCACAGTTAATACAAAGATCAGGGAACACATATGAGCTCCCACTAGCATGTCCTACGATTTCATGTGCTTCCATCTGTTTGAAATGGCAAAGCTAATGTCAAACAAAGCCATCGTGTTTCTGTCTCAACCAAATCCCACCAAGCTGAAACAGTCACACAGAGCTGTGCTTGTTACATGAGTACAGCTTTTAATCAACTGCAGGACTTGACTGGGTGTGGACATGTATACAATTCTATGATCTATCTGATTTGTAAGTTGCTTATTGGGAATAATGACTTGTTTTTAGCAACATGGTTTCTGAAACAATAAAATCTAACTGAGCCACTTCGATTTGATAGAATTTTGTTTTGATTTTGGACAGAAATAAGTAGATATACTTTGGATTTTTCCCATTGACCAACTGTTATCTTGACATCCCTCAGACATGTTAAAATCTGGTTAATATCGCTGAACATTGTGTTCTATTCTGTTGTCTATACAAATTATTTATTCAAGAGGACAATTTAGTAATTTGAGAGAACGATTTAGTTGTTTGTTGGCACAAATTGATAATTCAAGAGCTGGAAATGGCATTTTTGTGCATTGTGCACTCTCCACTGCTTTGTTTGTTATCTGAAGTTCCAATACTGGTTATGTTATCCAGCTTTTCTGTAAGTTTTTTGATCCATCCATAATTAATGCTTTAGGGCTGTTAGCTAAAGTTAAAGAATCTCCCAGTGACCTCAATCTCAGGCAAAATCTGCATTTTGGTTGGCTGTCTTACATTTTAAGTACCAGTGGTTAGGGCAAATTAAAATATCTTAAAAATGTAAAAATCAAGGGAAAATCAAGACCATGTCTCTTGTCATAACAGGTCAGACAGTTACAACAGTTACTCTGCTATATTTAAAATCAAAACACAAATATTATTTAGGAATGTTAGTAAAAATGGACAATGGACACAGTAGAAGGAGAAATTATTACCATATTAGACACGGAAGGTGAAACTCTCATACAGTGTGATTATTTAAATACCAGAGTATTGATTTGGCTTCACTTTTAAATACTCAGCCCTTCTCCCCATGACTGCATGAAGACTGTATAAGAATCCCCAAAAAATTTAATCTTGAGAATGATTCATAGAGCTATGCATTTGGGACAAAGTTGTTTTGTGTTTTTACATTTTAAAGCATTATATAAATTAAGTAAATTTAACCCCACCACTGCCACCACCAGGTATACATTACCTGGGCCAGCTTCATGAGAACAGCATGCTGAGGGTTGCTCTGGATCAGATCACAGAGGGACAGTTGCAGTTCACACGGCTGGAGCAGCACTTTGACACACTGGTCCTGGGTCAGCTTGACCAGCGCAGGTAGTGCACGTCTTGTTACATTATAATCAATTCAATTCAATTCAGTTTTATTTATATAGCGCCATATCATAACAAAGTTATCTCAGGGCACTTTTTCATATAGAGCAGGTCTAGACCGACTCTTTATATTTACAGAGACCCAACAATTCCCACCATGAGCAGCACTAGGAGACAGTGGCAAGGAAAAAGTCCCTTTTAACAGGTAGAAACCTCGAGCAGAACCAGGCTCTAGCTGGGCAGTCATCTGCCTCGACCGGTTGGGTTGAAGGGGGAAGGGGGGAGCGGGAGAGAGAGAGCAGGAGGAAAGAGAACATACAGCAGCACAATACAGTTCCACATAGAGATGTAAAGCAATAGTTGTGGTAATGGTATTGATGATAACACCAACAGAAATAATACTAAGAGCAATATTATAATAGTAATACTAATAATAAGAGCAGTAACAGTAATAGCAGCAGCGGGTGCAGAGCAGGAGCACGGGGGCAGCAGGTGGCTGCAACCATAGATCCAGACTCTACACCTCCGGAGGCAGAAACACCTGCAGAAAGCAACAGAAGGAGAGAGAGAGAGAGAGAGCACACAACTACGGGAAGAAGTTGAATTAGTAACAAGCATTGATGGGTTATGAGGGCGTACAGATGGAGAGGAAGAGGAGGAGAGAGGAGCTCAGTGCATCATAGGAAGTCCCCCGGCAGTCTAGGCCTATATCAGCATAACTAAAGGGTGGCTCAGTGAGTCAGCCCTACTATAAGCTTTATCATTGTACAGTTAAATTATTTATTTCTTTTTTCCACTCTTTCTTCTGCAGGTGGGGGGTCTTTATTTGCTCTGCATAGCACTGTGAACTGTCATGCTTTGGCTGGAGCACCCCGCCCCTTCGTGCCCCGGAGTGATTACCCTGATGCTTCCCACCTATGTCTTGTTTGCACCTTCCCCTCTGTATATTTAGTCTCAGTTCTCCCTAGTGTGTCTGCCAGTTCGTCTTTGTCCTCGCAGCCAAGCGTTCCAGCCCTTTGTCAAGTATTATCCTTTGATACTTTTTCCCTAGTGTTTAGTGTCCTTTTTGTAGCATTTTTTCATAGCCTCTTCGAGCCTTCCTCTAGTGAAGTGATTTTTCGTTCTGATAGACTGCCTAGTATCCAGCGTTTTTGTTGCAAATAAATTCTTTTTCATCTCCTGAGTTTGTGGTCTGCTTTTGAGTCCGTTCCTCCACGTTCATACTTGTGAAATGAACTACAACAAATCAACAACAAAGAAAACCTGACAATGAACTATATTTTCTTACTAATACTTCTCAAGGTTCCTAACTCATCCATATTTAAATCTTTTTACATTTCCACACTTTTGAGAGTATCCATGAATCCTACCTACAAAACATTTCCCACCATTTCTGACCCACCTTACTTCTCTGTCATTCTCAGGGAGTACCATATCCATGCAGGGAAGACTGAGATGGCAGCTAGCCTGAAAAAGCAGTTCCCAGGAGAAGAGGAGGCCATTGACAAGTACATGAGATTGATGAAGGTAGAGAGGGAGGGAGGTAATGATGAGGTAATGATAGGGGAAGAAGGGATGAAAGGACAAAAATGAACATTTGCAGTGCCACAAGGCTCAAGCCATTACTTTTTTGTCTTTTCATGCTACCACTTGTGGTTGTCATTTACAAACTCAGTATTGGTTTTCGCTGCTATGCAGACTCTATGTAGCTGTTGCTCCTGATGATTTTAGCCCCCCTTACTGACTTGAAAAATGCACTTCTTCCAACTGCATCAGGGGGAAAAAAGAGAACTTATATTTAGCTCCCATCTTTCTCTTTGTTTGACTCTACAGGTTTGTATATATTTTAAATGTTTCCCTTCCTATTTATTTTAAAGCTGTTTTCCCTTCAGGTCTGAGTGGTGTTATAGTCTGTGGTTTCCACTGCTGTTGTACAGTAATGTATAAGTAAAGTGTATTGCTGATTCTAATTAATAAATGTGCATGTATGTCCTCTTCTTGCAGCTAGCCTCACGGCGGACGCCACTTATCGCTGCCTTGAAGATCATACCATATTGGCTGGTTAACTTCCTGGTTCGGACTGGCCTATTAGATCGCATATCTTCAGTGTTCCAACTAGCAGCAACCAACCATTCAGAAATGATGTCCAGCCTCACACAGAACAAGGACCTGCAGGCACTGTCTGCCTACCTGTTCTACGGTGATGGACATACACACTCACATGCATCATAGATCACACACATTCTGTATTTCCTCTTCATTGCTCTGTATAATGTCATTTTAGGTGTGCCTCCTAAAGAGTCCAGCTTTCTCATCAATGCCCTCCTTCTTCACCACTACAAGCGTGGTGCATACTACCCACGGGGGGGCGCCAGTGAGTTTGCCTTTCACATCATCCCTGTCATTCAGCAGGCAGGCGGTGCTGTGCTGGTCAGGGCTCCTGTACAACGAATCCTGCTCAACCAGCAAGGGAAGGCCTGCGGTGAGAAAGGGAGGGGGAGACAGATTCTGTGATGTAGTGGCCATGCAAGTGTTCACTGCTCGTTCTGTTCATGAAGGTCTGCGATGAGACATTCTTTGGCTGCGGTGGAATAGTCTTTTTTGCTTTGGAGGGTTCATAACTAAGTGAAATGACCCAGAAGTATCTGAGTGGCAGCCATGATAAGAGCTGGTGGAATTCTCTAAATGCTAAGGAAAGGTGCTTCAGTGCTTCCTTTCTTATCTCCTTTAGCATAGGGTACACTGGACCAAAGGAAAGTGACCATGGCAGACCCACGTCAATAATATCTGCTGTCACATAATTACAGTCCATTATAAGTGCAGTCAGATTCTCTCAGCACTGCAGTTGTCTTTTCCTAAATCCTTATGAATTCTGCTTCACATCTTTCCATCAAGGTCAAGGAAACGTGTTCAGGAGAAGACATAGGGCGTCATTTTTTTGACTATTCGACTGCAGCTGTTGACTCCCTATTTAGCCTTTCAAGCAGGTATTTTGGGGCAAGCCCAAGTCAGCCTTCATACACAAATTGGAAGTCAATGGCATGTCTTCCAGGTCTCTAAAGATTTACCAATAAAATGGCACAACATTTGAACATTTCCCTTTCAGACCAGTGTTACAGCACAGGTAGTACTGGTTAAATGATTTCAAAATAATTTAGGGATTAGGGATATCATTCATTGTCCAAAAGTTCCTTGCTATCTGCGGCATGCCACTTTCTTGCGTTCGTTTTTCCTTCTCCTCTCTGGCTTTCTTCTCTCCTGGCATCTGCCCTCTGACTGGTTCATATTAGGTAAGACCAGAATTTCTTGATGTTTGACAACCAATCAACGGGACTAAATGACAACCTGTGACCAAGACAAAGTAATTTTTACAAAGTTGAGACAAAAGTCTTCAAGAGGTCAAGGTGTATAGCCAAAGTATAGCCAAGTTCCAGAGGTGTAAAAGTGGTACGTTTAACATCATGATAAAAATTAGCTATAGCTGTGTATTTTACTTGTTGGCAATGAAAACGAAGCCATGTCATATTAGTAGTGGATACTCCACAATCTGTCCATTATCCACCATCAAAGTGAGTCTTGACTAGGTGCTGCAGTAGCAACAATAACGCTGCACCACAAACCCCAACAACAGCCATTGTGATCAGTAATTATTACTGTAATTATTCAAAACAGATTAAACAAAATTATTAGGAAATAATATGGTTTGCTCTATTTACTTTTTGGACACAAAAATAAATGGGGGACCTTCCATTAATTTGGTTGATGTTGGAGAAATTTTAACATTTAGAGCTTAAGGCATCTGTGGAACTTGGTCGTGTCAACAATAATGAGAACACATGTTGACTGAAGTGGGGATGACTGTGATGGGATATTTGTGTTCAGACATGGGTTTGGAGTGGTCAACTTTGTCGACAAGACCTTATACCAACTCCACCCATGGAACCACTCTACGATTCCCTAAAAACTAGCACAAACAAGGAACATTAAAAAAGATGCTTCTGTGTGTGCTTTAATATCATTAATTGGGATGAACGCTGTGTGTATGTGTGTCAGGTGTGACGGTGCTTAAAGGACAAGAAGAGATTGAGGTCCATGCCCCTGTTGTCATTTCCAACGCTGGAATCTTCAACACCTTCCAGAAGTTTCTGCCTCAGCACATCCAGGACAAACCAGGTAACTTAGCATGTGGACTATCATTTGACTGCAGCCACTAAATGTTACATTTTCTACTGCATAATTCATGTAACGTGTTTGTGTGTGTAGAGATCCAGTCACTGTTGGGTATGATGCGTCATGGTATGGGTTCCTTCTTGGTCTTTGTTGGTCTGGATGGAACAAAAGAGGAGCTGGGCATTGTTTCCACCAACTTCTGGATGTATAAAGACAATGACTTGGACTCACTGTAGGTTTTTTCAATATTTTTTGTAGGTTTCATATTATATTGATATTTTCGTCATTCCTCTCCTTGCATCATGGTACTCTTCATCTTCATTTCCACTGCTGACTTTCGCTGAGTTTTACTGCCAAATTTAACTCCAAGGTTTAATCAATCAAAGGAGTTTACTTATTCTTCATTTCACATTTTTCATCATTGAAGTTCCATGTCAGTTTAACAACACATCCCATGTTAATTTAACACATCCCTGTCTCCATTTTATTGGATTTTGTATTTTATAGATTTAACAGCTGATATTCGGTTTAATTAGCTTGTGTGTCTGTGTTTGTGTACATAGTATGGAGCGATACTCTTCACTGGGCAGAGAGCAGGTATTGGGGAACATTCCCATGATGTTCATCACCTTCCCATCTGCTAAAGATCCTACAGCCACCATCAGACACCCAGGTAACACACATTCACATGTACGCAAAAGTATTCTTGCCATCAAATCTGATACAGCCTTCCATTTAAGTGAGCCCTTAAGTGGCATCTTTGCCCTTCGTCCATCTTCTCCTGTGTACTCCTTTCTGGCAGATATGCAATCGTGATCAGCAACAGGGAATTCCAAGTTGCTGGGTGGGATGTTAACATGGTTTCCTGCCATCTGCTAACTGCATACAATGAGCTTTCCATTCTAGCATGGCACATACACAGTTCACAGTTATAGCTTTGGCAGATTTATCACTCGAAATTCGAAGTCATTTTTTGGAAACAATGGGTCTTCGATTTCACACAAGTTAACAGTTTTCATTTCCAGCCAACAACCGTTGATTTTCTCGGCTGAATTGATGACTGTCACTAACAGATTTCCCGCTGCAGCTCACTAGCGTAAGCTAATGCTATCACTACTTTGTCTCCAGCCGACATTTTAATCTTTCTAGCTGACTCATTTAAAACAAGAACCCAGTAAGATGGGTCTCAAATATGGACATGGTGGCTACATACATGATACAACCCAGTTTGAAGGTGTATTAGATGGCAAAACACTATGCAGCAGTTTACATTCCTTTGAGGCAGAATTATACATCTCAAGAAGTACAGCAGCAATAATTTTCTCCTCTGTCTGAGCGCTTGGAGGTACACTACATGCAGCACGCTAAGTTATTTTACCTGGAATGTACCTGGATTGCCCAGTAGTTAATTCAAGAAGATACAAAGGTTGTAGTTCATTAAAAAAAAAAGATCGCTCTCTCTTCATTACCCTTCTTATCGCTCTGCAGGTAAGTCCTGTATGACGCTGCTAACCATGGCTCGCTATGAGTGGTTCGAGGAATGGGAGGGGACAAAGCTTGGCAAGAGGGGACAGGACTACCTGGATCTGAAAAACGGCATGGCCCAAGAGATGCTGGACTGGGCACTAACAATCTTCCCTCAATTGCGAGACAAGGTGTGTGTCAATGTTTGTATGTGGATATTTTCTTGTGTATTTATACAGTTATACAGTTAGTTACACTGTAGCATTTATGTGATTCATCTATCCATGACTAACTACACTCAGCAGAGCAGTAGATGAAGCTTACACTTTTCCTGATTAAAAGTCACCAGTAACAACAAATGTTAGCCTAGCCTCCAACCAAACCAATATTTTTAGCTCTCAGGTAACGTACGTATCTCTCCATCTGGTGGCTATATTAGATATGGCTGAATTTCTAAACAGAGCGTAGTATTTTCATGAGAATTATTAGAATTCAGTTTTCAATATCTGCACAGTTTGTGAGTGAGTTGATCAATTCAATAATGTTAAATCTATATCTAAACATATCGGTGTTGTCTGCTTATCTGTTTACAAGCTATCCTAGATTTATAGGGTCAAAGGTAGTCGTTTGTAGTTGCATGTTAACATTAAAATTGGTTGCTTTGTTGTTTGATAGAGCAGAAATTATACTCTGAAAATGAGAACTTGTTTGGACTATTCACTCTAATCACTATTTTTTTATGTCAACAATGAATCAAATGATTACATGTAATGTAAAAGGGTTTGTGCATAGTGACAAACCCAAAGAGAAATCTAGCCAAACTCTGCAGTTCCCCTCAGCTATACACAGCTTTTTTGTAAACTAATCAATCTCATTTCCAGCAGTAGTGAGGGCAAAAAAAAAAGAAAAAAACCTCTGATAAACCCACTTCATACTATCTGCCCAGCATCAAAAAACAGACGCAAGCGACTAGCTAGTGAACATAGGTGACCATCAAGTGGCTAAAGAGCCAGTTCTTATATTCATTAGGTGACCAGAAACATGTCCTAAAATGAATGCTAATGTTGCTCCGTGTCTGCTGAATATGTAAACAAGCAACTGTTTGCTAACACGTTCACCAAATCATCTTGATAGGGTGATAATATAATACCACTGTTGTGTAGAAGGCAGGGGGATATGGTTGAAAGTCTTTTTTCACAGATATCTAATTTAAGTATTTCTGGTTTTTTCCTCCTATATAATATGCCTGTATTTGCTGTATTTAGGCTACACACTGCTAATCCAAAATATTGCTGTGCCTCCAAAACAGTTTTCACAATTTAATATCGAACACAATTCGATATAAAAGACAGGGTGTAGGGACATCCAAAAAACTTCCACAGGTGCTGGATCAAAACTGAGGGCAAGAATCAAGCAAAAGCTCTGCACACTGTACTTACAGCTCCCAGCGATTTTAATTTAATAGAGCAACGTTTCGATTTGTGTGGGTGTGTTCAGGTGGTGATAATGGATGCTGCCTCTCCTCTCACTAATGTCCACTATTTGGGCGCTCCAAGAGGTGAGATGTACGGCGCCGAACACAACTTGGAGCGCTTCACCCCAGAAACGGTTGCTAGGACACGACCACAGACACCGATCGACGGACTCTACCTAACAGGTGACCTGTTAGGACTGACAAACAAGTCTCATCTGGTCTGATTTCTACAGAGACTGACACTAGCACACCTGCTCTGTGTGTGTGTGTGTGTGTGTGTGTGTGCAGGTCAGGACGTATTCTGTAATGGCATGGCTGGGGCGCTGCACGGTGGACTGCTCTGCGCTTCTGCCGTCCTCAATCAGATCCTCTACATTGACCTTCTAGCCCTGAAGACCCGCCTCAAACACAAACGGACCAATCATAACTGACCTGGTAGCGACAGGGCTTTAGTGGAGTGTAAATGCATGTAAACACTGTTTATCTGCCTCTCAAATTCAGAAACAGCGTTTACACCCCCACCCCCCACTTACACAGTTCCTGTTGTACATTTTAGGATAACTTGTTTTGTTCTCCATTGGAACGCTGTATCCTCATGTAAGTACCATTGTATCCTGTTAACACAGTGCAACCAGCAACCCACCACCCATTCGTGCTACGCAGGATTGAAAGGGTTGAGGAGAGAGGAGACAGAAGCGAGGGGGAAACTCTGCATGCAAGAGTGGAGACAGAGAAAGATGAAGAAAGTAAAGAGAATGCAACTGATTCTACATTTTTTTTTAAAAGATGAGGGAGGAAAAGAGAAACTGATTTGACCCAGAGTTGGGGGAACATGAATAAATTCTGAGAAAGCAGAATAACTGGTAAGATCTATCTTATAATTTAATATGCATAATGTAAACCCAATTAAATTCAAGATTGGAACCTGTTATAAAATGATTGACAGGTATTTTAACACAGGAACTAACATTACACAACCATATTTAAATCCACTACAGCACAAAAGGTGCATGACATGCATGCTGGTGCAGACTGTAAAACAAGGCTGCATGCTTTTCTATAATCTGAGAGCCAAAATCAACATGTGAGTAATCCTGTTCTTATCAGCCTTCACTCTAGTTAACCCTAATGACTTTTAAATACATGGCTGTGTCTACAGATTCTAAATTGGCAAGAACAGGTCACTTTTTTTGCTCCCGTGTTTCCACTATGACACTTTTAAAGTAGACCCGTGAAAAGCATAGTGTTTTTAACATGGCTGCTAATGCAGTGATCAAAAACAACAAGACTGATGGTACAACTCGTGTGAATATAAATGAAGGTAAAGAGATAAATAGAAAGAATAAGTATGTGTTTAGTCTTCATTTCTAAATGATAGTGTATTACCATAAGGTCTGGGTGACATTTACAGCAAACAGGCCATAAATAGTTTGACAAAATAATCTTAACTCAAGGTCCATTTACCTGCTTTTTTCAGAGCTTTCAATGGCTCATCTGCGGTTGAATGTGCCTGAAAAAGATAGTGGTTAGCTTTTTTTTTTCCTTTTCACAAGGTCAACAATAAACTCCCAAGACCAGACATGGTACTTTATGTTAGAATTTGTCTGACCTATGCAACCATATACCTGACAAAAACCTCTAATCCTAACATCCGCTAATCCTAATCCTAATCCTAACATGGGTAAAATATTGCTACTGTCTCTGCTATATGATACAGTATGATAAAATCACTAAAAAGTCACTAACCTGTGCTTTCATGCATTCTCCATTAGATTTTCTTTTGATCAGTTTGACACTTTTTGTTAGGATAACTCAGTAGCAACACCCCTATACATATACGCATTGCCACAGCACCACCAATGAATATACTGTATTTCCAAAATGTTCATTTTACAGCATGTAATGATATTCATTTACTGTCAGTCTTCACAATGTATAACATGGCACAGTTCAAATACCACTATATAATGTTATATAATATATTTTTAGGCATGCATCAATGGATGGCAATGTTGGCCTTTAGTCCAGATATCTCAACAACTATTGGATGAACTGCCATGAAATTTAGTACACAGTCATGTTCCCCAGAGGATGAATTGTATTCATTTTGGTAATCATCAGGTAAACATTTTTATTTGCACAATACCTTGCTTAATGACCAAATGCCTGCAAAACATTCCCATCAGCCTCAGCTGTACCTTGTGATTAGTGCTAATTAGCAAATGTTAGCATGCTAACACACTAAACTAAATTGGTAAACATGGTAAGCATTATACCTGCTAAACATCTGCATGTTAGTATTGGCATTGCGAGCATGTTAGCATGCTGACATTAGCATTAGGCTTAAGTCTTGTTTTGTAATTTGGGTGAGCTGAGCCAAGATACAACAATGGCACCAAATATTTCTGGCGCCTAGAACTTGAAGCAGTCTGTATATTTGGACTTGATCCAATCACATCTTCATATGTTTATTTTTATTGTTTGTTTCATTTGGAATTCATCCAACTCCAAGAATGTCCTCCACCACTGGGCCTAGCACATACGGCTCATAACTAGCACAAGCATGCACAACCAGTGGCACCTGGCCCATAAGATAAAGCAGCGGCATAGCTTTACAGCAAACAGGAGAGGCAAGATATTACCGTAACCATGCACTATTGAAAGTTCAGTTCACTTTCACCTAAGTGTAACATTAGGTTCAGATTAAATCCCACTAAATGGGACAACTATGCCATCTACTGTTGTAAATTGTGCCTGCATTGAGTAGCAGTAGCAAGGGATTATGTGTAATCCTCAAAGCAACGGAGGATTTGCCTCTAGGTGGACAAAATAATGTTAACTAACTTGAAAAACATGTAAAAGTTGAGCTGGCTTTATTTGGTTGCATATTATTTGTCTTAGATCACATTCGCCATGGTTTTTATTAGGTTAACCATTCGTTTTTTATGCGTTTTATAGCCGGTAAAAAACCTCACCAGTACAGCTAGCTAACATTAACATGATGCCGTCTTTCTAGACAGAGCATGCACTGTTTGTCCACAAGAGATGACCATTCCACAATATTGTCCTTTGTCACAAATGCAGGTATGTTACAGTATGTTGTTCTATAGAGAGTGTTGACATTATAAACATGTAAATGACGTATTTTCCATGGTTCACTTGTTTGCTGTATTTTGTAATGTAACTAAGTTACATAACCGTTAGGATAAAATAAAAAATACTGTAAAAAAGGGTAACAGTTTGGTGTGAGAGATCTGTATAGATGTATTTGTTTATATTGTCTATACTTTCTCTGTGTAAATGTCTGTTCTGTTTCAATTGGCTACATGAATTTAAATCCACTATACGACCACTGTGTCTATGTAATTGTGTACAGTTTAGATATTCAAAAATGTAAATGTATGGGTAATCCTCAAAGCAACGGAGGATTTGCCACTAGACAGAGCATGCGCTTTTTGTCCACAAGAGATGACCATTCCACAATATTGTCCTTTGTCACAAATGCAGATGTGGAATAAACCTGCTGTTACCACAAACATGACAAGCTCCGGGAGATTCATTTAACAGAAGACATATCACAGAGGTCACGTAAGCATTGCTTGTTCCTCATCAATCAATCAACTTCTTCATATAAGCTTAGAAACCAACTGACCTAATCCATGGTTCATGTAGTTGCAATATCATGTTTTGTACTTGAAGATTAATTAGCGCAAATCCAAACTGTGTACCAGAAATTATATGATATATCTCAGAAAACTAGCAGTTTTACATATCAACTCCTTCCTTAAAAAATGATTAGGAAACTAAGGAAGAGAGAAATAAATGCACCACTGAGAATGTCATTGTTGTTTTGTTATTTCTTTATCATTATCAGTGCTTCCCCCCTGCTTCCACAGGGAGTGGACTTGGCAAGTTCATTGTCTCACCCAACTTGCAACATTGTTGCCCACCGGTGACCAAAGCAGAGGTCAATGCGTATTTTACCTCAGTCACATGGCTAAACTCTGCTCGGGGTCAACTGGCTCCCTGAAATTGCAACAGCATGCTAACATGCTCACAGTGACAATACTAACATGCTAATGTTCAGCAAGTATAATATTTACCATGTTCACCATTGTAGTTTAGTGTGTTAGCATGCTAACATTTGCTAAATAGCATTAAACACAAAGGGCAGCTGACGCTGATGGAAACGTCATTATTTTTGCAGGTATGCAGAGATAATTATTTTGACCTGATGATGGTGCTAGATGAAGAGTTAAGGGAAGGGAAACATCGGCATCCCTATAGTCTTGTTGCTAGCATGGCTAAAAATGACTGATACTGAACCAAACATTAGTTTAAAGTTTACTAGGCACAGATATTTGAAAGAACACTAATACAGGCAGACAGTATTACACATAACATGAAAAGTAATATCATAGAAACAATAGTAGATAGGTAGAAGACAGAAGCAACAAATGCATTAAAAGCCATATCAGACATCTCTACTGTTTGCTCTGCAGCAAACTCATTAGCTCATTAGCTTAGCTCATCTTGTCATGTCTGTACCAAATTTCATGGCAATCCATCCAATAGTTTTTGAAACATTTCACTGAAGACCCACAAATATCAACCTCATGGTGGCACTAGAGGAAATGTCAGGGGATCACCAAAGTCAGTAGGATTCATCCTCTGGGGACCATGAATGCCTGTACAATATTGAATGGCAATCCATCCAATGGTTGTTGAGAAATTTAATTCTGGATGAAAGCGGTAGACCGACCGACAGATGGACATTGCAATACCCAGAGCCACGCCACATGGCTAAAAATCTACAGTATCATTAACTTAACATTTAATTGTTTGTGTACAGAACGAAATAGAAAAATAACTATAGAAACAAACAAGCCAAATGTAAAATGATTTATTAAAAAGATGATGTTTCCCTCAGGCATTGTGCAGCAGCTCAGGTTGATGTGCAGGTGATGCTCATCATTCAAACATGTCACTCAAATCCAAAATATGAAGAAGCCTATTTTGCTCTCAAGTTCACCATCAGTGTAGCGGGAGAACCTTGTGTCTTGTGTGTCTAACAACTAATGTCTAACTTGCATTTATAATTAGCACAACTAATGAAACCTGAAACTAATGACATTGTGAAATGAAACATACAATTCATTTTCTTGATAATGTTATCTTAATAAAATTATACTTGGCTCCGTTTGTTAATTTAATTTCCCAAATATCATTACAAGCTTATAAAAATCCAAGCAATTTACAAACCGTATAGCCAGAAAAGAACACTGATATTAGACTAGATTGTATGAAACCCCAGATTACATTCAATGACAAAGTATTTTTAAATTCTCACTTCATGGATCATGGTTTTGGCAAATAAACTATGGTTAGGGTTACATAACTGAAACACTTGGTTAAGCCGCTGTAGTGGGGGTAAACATACATGAATGCAGTTTACCCACCGCTCAAATTCTGTATCATTTACACATACTTTAGTGCACTAAAACTAGGATTCCTTTTGCAGGTTCTTCTGCAAATTCTAGGATCGCTTGTTTTGTTCTCCATTGGAACATCGTGCCCTTATGTCAGACTCATTGTAGTCTATGGAGAGACCATCAACTCCCCACCCACCTGTGCTATGCGGGACGTAAAACAAACAAACCCTCCATGGTTAGGAAAATATAAAGGAGGGTCATATTTGTCATTTTTAAAGGCAATGAATAGGCGTGAATAAATTATTTTTTTGTCATTTAGGTTCTCTCAAAATCACGTAATCATTAGCACTCAAGGGGAGAATACTAAAATGACTGTTTATACACACCATAACCATACCACAAATTTTATAAGCCCTGACTATTATAGCCCTAAATCACCCACAAATTCTACAACAAGAAAGCTGAAAAGTGATGGAAATACACAAATGAGCCACAGGGATGGAAAGAGTACAAGAATATTTTACCAAGTAAACATACTGTTACTTTAAAAATCCACTAAAGTAAAAGTAAAACGAGTAAAATGTAGTTCGATGAGTTAAAAGTAGATGAGTTAAAATGCACTGTTGTTTATGTGATCTTTGCTCAGAGTGAACTTAAACTTTGTTACTTCCACCCCTGAAGAGCCATTATTGAGAGCCAGCTCTTTTCAGTTATTTCTCACATGCACCTTCATGACAGGCTGGTAAGTGTCTGACATTGTTGCCATGATGGTAACTTTATCACTGTTATAAGTGAGACTGGGGCCATTTGCTTTACCTCTGATAAATGCTCTGTCTGTGTAGTTGTACATCAGATCATAATCACACATTTTGCTCTTGATTCCCACTGCATACCAGTTGGACTACAGGTTGAAGTCATACGGCACAGAGAACATGACAGCTGTTTTTGCAATGTGCTGGTTTGTGTCATTCTTCACGAGATAAGTGAAGACGCCAACAGATCCTCAGGCTGCATGTGGAGTCTTGATGAACTGTGCACTCCCAGATGTCAAAGAGGCGATAGTCGGTGATAAAGGTATGGCACAGCTTCTTCTTTGAGTGTACACCCTGTTGAAAGGGGCAACAGAAAACGTTGACAATCTGAAGATATTTGAGGAGAACTTATTTTAATAAAAAGCATGAAAAGTATGACAGTTACCTGGGATTACAAAGAGTGTAGTTAGAACATCCATTCTTAATCTCAATGGTGCACTGGCGATGTATTCGAAGCATTCCAGCAACTGTTGCTCCTGCCTTGATCGCTGAAAGGGCAAAAGCCATGATGGCTGTGCAACAGGAAGACCTGTTCAGACACACAGAGCATTTAACGGACAGCTCTTCTACCCACAGTGGGTGACAACTAGAAACCTCGAAATAAGATTTTATTAGATATTTTGTATACCACTCCTTGTTCCATACCCTCCCACTGAAAGGGGTCACTCTTCATGAGTATTAATTATAAAACTTTCATAAAGAGATAACACTGAGCTCTGAAATATTGGTGAATTCTTTAGTTCAGTTAGACTTTTTTTCATATTGCTTTTATTGGATAGCGATAGCTGAAGAGAGAGGGGATGACATACAGTAAGGGGCCTGGGCTGGAATTGAAACGCTCTTCCAGGGGAGCTACTGGGGCGCCCCTATAGTCTGACTATTGATGACAGTGGACGGTCACACTCTTATTTGTCTTCTGTAAATAAGTGATCAGGAATCACTTATTTACAAAAGACAAGAAGGCAAAAAGTTTTCGGCCCATCCAGCCTTGATCAGTGCCACAACTATGGAGGTACAAATGCCTCTACGGGTGAATCCCCCTTCAGGTAATTGGCTGTTGGACCTGGCAGGGCAATCAGACATTGAGATAACCGATCAGCATCCAGCATTGGAAAAGAAGGCGGCGGAAACTAGCTCACCATAACTCAACTTCACTGTTTTATGTAGGCACAAAAGTTCCTGAATATGGCCCTGGCAGATGTCCGCAAGGGGCAACAGCCCGCTTGGGAAGATGTCATGCCAAAAGACTTTCTGCATTGTAAAGTCAAATATCAGATATGAGATACAGCAGGACAAAAGCATTTCTACATAGGTCTTACTGTAATTCCACAAATTTGTTGCATTTAAACTTTTATCATCAGTGTACAATTCTACAAACCAGAAACAGAAGTCTCACTCTGAAATCTCACAAGAGTTGAGTTGCTGCAGGAAGACGACATTTCTGGTTAAACAAAAAGGATCTTACTTTTTAACAAAACAGTCTGTCTCTGTAGGGATCCTTTCCATAATGTTGTCAGACACTTAGAATAACAGTCTGAGCCTGTCGGTGGCAACAACAAGCACTTTTAGTGGACGTACTTTGACGGGTGATTTCCCCACAAGGATTACGTTGCAGCCATAGCAGCGCGTTTGCGGCTGCTGGCTGAGGCGATCCACTGGACCAATTCCAAAAATTTTGGTAAGTATTAGTCATTCAGACCGCAGAATATGTTTTGAAAAAAAAAAAAAGGCTCAGGTTTAGAAATACTGGAACCATCCTTTAAGCAACAGATCTTAAAGCCTATGAAAACTTGGCTTCAAATGGACAGTTTTTTGGCACCTATATTACCCACAATGCAATTCAACCGCCAACAGTTCCAGAGATTTGGGTGTATTATGCTAATAGTGGCTAATTTAGCATCAAGCTGCTAGCCTTTTCACACATGCAGTAGGACTCCCCAACACCTGTAAACTGACGCTGATGTGTCAAACCAGTTTAGTTCCCCTTTAAGTCCTCATTGGTGCATGAAAGTATGTGACATCTATTAAGGGCAAGTCAAAAGGGACACCAAACAGTAGAACACGAAACACTGGTGTATGGAAAGTCACAATAGTTTATTGTAGTAAAGTAGTGGTTTGGGAAGGAGGCTGGAGACGGAGAGGCAGGCGAGGCAGTTGAACCAGTATATAACCCCATAGGTATGGAAGTGAGGACAGGCAGAGCAGGTGGTGGGAATCTGGCAGGGAGGACTGGCTGGGCAGGCTGGTGGCTGGGTAGTGGCAGTGTCTACAATCCAAGAGAACAGAAATCAAAAAACAAACAAACTCACAAAACGTACTCGGACGGAAAAAAAATAAAAATAAAATAAAGAGCGCTGGCCTTGACGCATTACTGCACTGGCAAACGGAACGATCTGGCGAAGACTGTAGAGCTGGATATATAAGAGGACTAGAAGACACCGGTTTCAACTGGGACACATGGAAAGTGGGGTGAATTCTCAGAGTTAGGAAGCTTGAGTCTCACAGCAACAGGGTTAATAATACATTCAATGGTGAAAGGACCGATGTATTGGGGAGAACGTTTTCTGGATTCTGCTCTTAGCAGACAGCCAAACCTTCCAGATGCACAGACTTGGAAAAACGGTCAGTAGTGAGAATGACTGTTACCTTGCGATGGAGGCAAGCCTGTAATGAAGTCCAGTGAGGTGTGAAACCAGCAGTTGAAGCAGTCCAGCGGGTCGTTGGTGAGAGGCCTTACTTCGGGCACACACTGTGCAGGCTGCCACATAGGAATGAGTATCAACGTCCATGGTAGGCCACCAGAAGTGTCTTTTTAGGAGGGAAAGAGTACGTCCCACGCCGGGATGGCAGGCGAACCGGGATGTATGCACCCACTGCAATACCCGTGAACGAACAGGGTCTGGCACAAGCAAACGGTTCGGAGGACCATTGCCAGGGTCGGGGCCTCCTTTACCACAGCCTCAATCTCCCACGTGACAGCCGCAACCACACAGGAGGAGGGCAGGATGAGATCCGGCTCAGGCTCTATCTCCACTGAGGAATGCTGGCGGGACAGAGCATCAGGCTTAATGTTACGGGAGCCTGGACGAACAAACTCACAAAACATACTCAGACGAGAAAAGTGAGAGCACTGGCCTTGACACATTACTGCACTGGCAAACGGAACAATCTGGCGAAGACTGGAGTGTAGAGCCGGGTATATAAGGATGATTAGGTGATGAGCCACAGCCGCGCAGGTGGATGATTAGGAGCAGGAATCTCACAGCCACGCCCAGACAGACACACACAACACAGAGAGACAGACAGAAAACCAGGAACACAGGGGAGAGGGAATACAAGACAACAAGAGGAAGGGAGAGGGACACAGCCCTAGCCATATCAACATCACCCTTTTTTTCCCCAACATACTGATTTTGCTGGCAACCCTATATACTCTTTAGAATTAGTTTAAGTAATAGTATATATCTAACCATATGACACTAAGTTATCAACATCAGGACCAACTGCGAAACATGCTGCAGCATGGGATTTTCCAAAACTCATTTGCAAAATAGCTGCTAGCAGGGCATTGAGAGCTGTATGTGCAGGTTCCTGAGAGACACTGTACATAGACAGAAGGACAGTCCCACACCACATTTTTTTGTGCTAAAAAAAAGCACATTTAAGCAAAAATTCAGGTGCACTCACCAGCTTTTACAAGTCCTTTAGGTGTGTGAAGATATATTAATGTGCTCACAGCAGATCAACTGGTTCCAACCTGCAGAAATAATGTTATTGATATTAAGTATTTGATTTATACAGCATCCGTTAAATGGTTTTCTATCATTTTCTGTTATCTTAAGTTGTCTCATCTCAGCTGATTTCTACTGTGTTTTCTGGAGAGACTGACAGTGTTCTTTGAAGTCAAAGTTAAGCTTTATAAGTAATTTCTAATTAGCAAATAAAAATGTTTTGAATGTTTGAAATGTTTTTCCCACAATTAAATATATATATATATATATGTATATATATTACAGGTTCATCATTTCCTAATAATTTTCCGGTACATTTCCTACAAATAACTCAAATAATTTGATACTAATTATATGTAAAATATAGACAGTGTTAAGTTGGTGGATGGCCAAATAATTAATTTCTAGTGTAACCACAAGAGCCTTTAAGTGCACAGCAGGTCAGCGGAACATGACATGCAAAAATGTGAAATCTGTCAACAGGCAAGCATATAATAAAAAAAAATAGGATAAAGTTTCCAATACTAAAGTAGTAAAGAATGTACATTGACTTGGGTTTAAATTGAGCTTTTCTTAGGGTTAGGGTTTAAAAGCTTGCAAATGTTCTTCTCTTCCATATAAAATGACAGCTTGATTGAGCAACTAATTCAGTAATAACCATATTTAGCTGCTATAAAACCAAAAAGTTAGAGTAAGCACTAATGGTGTCATATCATGCTCTTTCCCTGTTGAATGTGGGATAAGACAAGGATACCCCCTGTCCCTTTTCATTTTTGATTGTAAATCACTTGCTCAAGAAATTGGATGATAGTTATATAACTGGAATAGGACTAGATAAAACAACACATAAAATCTCATATTATGTTGATAATATACCCTTTTTTATTATTTTGCCAATTACAATTTTTTTATGGAGAAAGCGAGGTCCACACAATATCTAAATCAGAAATACCTGGCTTTGACTTAAAAAATTGTCAAGATAGATCACTGTGCCTGTAAGACATATGAGGGGATCCTGAGGGATGTGCAGTTGAATTGCTTATTATAATGTGTAAAATCTGTGTAATAAAATATAAATGCTGTATTCTTTGTATGTACTCAAGCAGCAGCTGAACAAATCAGTGGGCAGGTAGATATCCTGTCCTTTCTGACTCAATAAACAATTTACTTTTTCCAGAGAATTTACAAAAGAGAATGACAAAACCACTCCCACAAGAGGACTGACTTGGCAGATTTATTGAGTTTCTGTGGCTTACACTGAAATGATATTCAACACAATACATCTGGAGCTCTACTACATATTACAGTTTCTATAACACAGAGGCAATGAAACAATATTATAAAGACAAATAGACATTTTAATCCATTCTTTATTCTTTATGCCCAGGACAAATTTTATGGAACTTACACTGTGTAATTAAGTATTACCCATCAGCACGTCCACTACAAATTCTATAGAAAACAAAGCAGTAAATAGTTGGAAATGTGCATTCAAGGCAAGGCAACGTCATTTACATAAGAACGATATGGCATCACCTTGTGTAAGGTTTACAGTGCAGATCATTGACATTAGGTCTGGCAATATGAGAAATTTAGTGTTGCTAAACCTAGTCCACACATGCAAAATGAAATTATATTGGCAGGATGTCTAAGTTTGAATCTGATTTTGCCTAGAACCTAAAAACCTCCCACCCCCTAAAAAAAAAAAAGAGCGATAAGACAGAGCCATAAGATCCGGCTCCCTTTAAAGAGCCATAATTCCCATCACTACCTGCAGGACCTTCTACATTTTAGCACTTCTGAATTCTCTGATTTCAGTTTTCTTTCACTTCCACCTTCATGGAAGATTGGTAAGAGTCTGACATCATTGCCATGATGGTAACTTTATCACCCTTATAAGTGAGACTGGGGCCACTTGCTTTACCTCTGGCAAACGTGTTGTCTGTGTTGTTGTACATCAGATAATAAAGATCATGGTTACACTCTTTGCTCTTGTCAAAGATACCCACTGCGTACCAGTTGGAGTACAGGTTGAAATCGTAGGGCACAGAGAACATGACGGCTATTTTCTCAGTGGACTCTTTCGTAGATTTGTCGAGGAGATCGTAAGTGAAGACGCCAACGGCTCCTCGAGCAGTGTTGGCAGTCTTGGTGAACAGTGCGCTCCCAGATGAAGACGGGTCCAAATGAGGCGACAAAGGCTCAGCGCAGCAACCGCTATCACTGTGCACACTAGAAACAGTAGTAAAATGTGAATAAATGCAGCATATTGGTGGACAACTTGTTTCAATGAAAGAGAGAAAAAAACTTGCAGTTACCTGGGGTTACACAGAGTGTAGTTAGAGCATTTATTGGTAATCACAATGGAACACTGGCGATGTGTTGGAATGAGTCCAGCAACTTCAGCACTGACTGTTAGCACTGTATCAATACCACTGATGTTAGGCATAATGGCTGTGCAACAGGATGACCTGTTCAGACAGAGAGACAGAGCAAAAAATAGACCTTTACTTTTATGTTCATATTTTTGCTGTTGTTTCTTCTGACATATACAGTAGGTAGATGCAAAAATTGCTCGTGCTCCAGAGAAACACTTGAGGTGCACAGAAAGAAGAAGTAAGACGCCATCTCGTTGGTATTTTAATGAATCTAGCTAATCTTACCTGGGATGAACGCTTCTGAAGGACGGCCGCAAGCTCTGGCAGTCAGGCTTTTAGGTCATCTCCTTATAAAGGTGATGGAGGACAGAAGAGAACAGCTGTGGGCTGCATCTCTTTCTATAGGACCCTCCTTCCAAATAATCCCTGTCATTAAAGGGTAATCAGAAGCTGTGTACTACAAATTAAAATCATTCTCACTGTATCACCCACCACCATCACAAGATCAATTACAGCAATTAATGCATGAAGTACATCATTGAATCCTAACAGTGTAATCGGAGAGAACATGCATCCGTGCATTTGCGACTCATTAGCAGCTGTAACCCTAGTCTCCTTCAAATCCTCATGAGTCCCTGCACTGAGTTCTACCTTCATCTGCAAAGCTTCTCTGGTCTCGCAGTGGTGCCATTGACATGGTACTTTGATTTGTGTGTGCAAAGTCAGTGTGCTTGTCCATGTTGCGAATATGTGAACTTAAGCACTCTCAACAACGTCCCTTGGCTCACCTTCTTCTGTATCTTTTCAGATTGCCACCAGCCCAAATATACTGCCACATCAACAAATCTGCCTTGGTAAACTGAGTTAAAGTACCACAAGACAAAGAAGTAGACTCAAAAGGACAAGGGATGGCAGTCTGAGTCACACAATACACAACCACAGAGAGGAATGACTTATCATGGAGCGCCCCCTCCTAACTACCTAACCCAGACTAACTAACTGCACCCTAGTCTTCATGTGCTTATTGCTGTAGTTCACATCTACTTCAAAACTCTGGTTCTGGCCTACAGGGCAGTGAAGGGAACTGCTTTCTACCTCCAAGCCATGGTCACACCCTACCGGACTATTTATGGGCCAGGACCAGTAAACTCATAGTCACCACTGGTTACCTGGAAACTGGTCTTGGCCAAGAAATAGTTTAGTACATAACCCCCCATAAAATGGTAAATTGTCACTCCAGATTCAACATGTTAATTAGTGAGCTGGATTTTGTTACCTTTGGACAGAGCCAGGGTAGCTGTGCTCCCCGTTTCCGGTCTTTATGCTAAGCTAAGTTAGCTGACTGCTAGTGGTAGCTTCATATTTATCGTACTACAGACATGAGAGTGGTACCAATCTTTTCATCTCACTCTAGAAAGCAAATAAGCATATTTCCTACACTTTCCACACTATTCCTCTAAGTTGCTTGTTTTCATGGATGAAATACAGTTAGGTCCATATATATATATATATATATATATATATATATATATATATATATATATATATATATATATATATATATATATTTGGACACAATTCTTGTTATTTTAGCTGTTACAAACATAGTTACAGTTATATAATGAATATGGGCTTAAAGTGCAGACTCTCAGATTTAATTTGAGGGTATTCACATCCTAATTGGAGGAAATGTTGAGGAATTACAGCTCTAGCTGTAGCCTACCATAAAGAGAAGACTTCACAAGAGCAAATACAGAGGGGTCACCACAAGGTTCAAATCATTGATAAGCCTCAAGAATAGAAAGGCCAGATTAGATTGGACAGATGAAACTAAGATCAACCTTTACCAGAGGGTTGGGAATAAAAAAGTATGGAGAAGGCTTGGAATGGCTCATGATCCAAAGCATATCACACTATCTGTAAAACACGGTGGAGGCAGTGTGATGGCATGGGCCAGCATGGCTTCCAATGGCACTGGGTCACTAGTGCTCATTGATGATGTGACACAGGACAGAAACAAGATGATTGGACAGGGCTTCACAGTACAGATGGACAATGACCCAAAACATACTGCAAAAGCAACCCAGGAGTTTTTTAAGGCAAAGAAATGGAATAGTCTGCAATGGCCGAGTCAATCACCTGATCTCAACCCGATCGGGCATCACTTGCTGAAGACAAAACTAAAGGCAGAAGGACCCAGGAACTAACAACAACAGAAGACAGCTGCCATAAAGGCTTGACAAAGCATCACAAAGGAGAAAACCCAGCATTTAGTAATGCCCAAGGGTTTCAGACTTCAGGCAGTCATTGTCTGCAAAGGATTCTCGACAAAGTATTAAAAATGAACATTTTATTTAGGATTATGTTAATTAGTCCAATTACATTGAAAATAGGGGACTGTGTATAAAAATGGTTGCAATTCCTAAAGGTTTCATACAATATTTTTGTTCAACCCCTTGGATTAAAGCTGAAAGTCTGCACTTCAATTGCATCTGGATTGTGTCATTTGAAATCCATTGTGGTGGCGCACAGAGCCAAAATTATGAAAACTGGGCAAGCAGACCACCCTGTCTTTTCTGATTTAATAGTTTACTTGTTTCAAAAATGGTTAAGAATGACCACACCTACAAGAAGACTGACTTTGCAGATTTATTGAATGTTTGAGATTTAAACTGAAGTGATGTTCAAGCAGTGTGTAACACAGTTCATCTAATAAAGCCACAAAGCATGACACAAAACATTACAGCTGAAATCACAGTACATGTAATCCATCAAAGCCATCATCTTTTTCTAGAGCACATATTGTGCTCTACTACGGTTATTCCATATCACAGTTTCTATAACACAGAAGCAGTAGAATACTATTTTAAAGCAATATAGACATCTTAAGCCTGTATTCCTAATTCTTAATGCTCAGAACAAAATTCGTCAAAATTACACTGTGTAACTATGGATTAGCAATTGGCACAGAATCACCTATAAATTCATGCAAAGCAAACTATTGTTGGAAATGCACAAATGTGCCATTTGGGGACTGCAAGAGAATTGACATTTTAGCACTTCTCTATTCTCTTATTTCAGTTTTCTTCCACTTCCACCTTCACATCAGGTTGGTAAGAGTCTGACATCATTGCCATGATGGTAACTTTATCACCCTTATAAGTGAGACTGGGGCCATTTGCTTTACCTCTGGCAAACGTGTTGTCTGTGTTGTTGTACATCAGATAATAAAGATCATGGTTACACTCTTTGCTCTTGTCTAAGATACCCACTGCGTACCAGTTGGAGTACAGGTTGAAATCGTAGGGCACAGAGAACATGACGGCTATTTTCTCAGTGGACTCCTTCGTAGATTTGTCGAGGAGATCGTAAGTGAAGACGCCAACGGCTCCTCGAGCAGTGTTGGCAGTCTTGGTGAACAGTGCGCTCCCAGATGAAGACGGGTCAATAGTAAGCGGCAAATTTTCAGCACAGCAACCGCTCTCAATGTGCACACTAGAAATAGTAGAAAAGTATTAATAAATTGTGTGTATTTATGGAAAATGTATTTCAATGAAAGAGAGAAAAAATTGCAGTTACCTGGGGTTATAGAGGGTGTACCTAGAGCATTTATTGGTAATCTCAATGGAACACTGACGATATGTTGGAATGATTCCAGCAACTTGACCACAAATTGAAATTGCTGCATCAGTAACAGTAGCTGCTGTTTGCACACGGGCTGCAGTCTTTTTGGCATTAGCCATAATGGCTGTGCAACAGGACGACCTGTTCAGACAGACAGAGCACACAACAAACCCTTCATTTGTGTTCATTCAAGTTTTCTGCTTTTGGATGCAGTTGGCAGATGCAAAAAATGTTCATGTTCCAGAGAAACGCTGGAGCATGAGCAATTTTCTTCTTGGTCTAGACAGAATAAGAGGTCATCATTCAATTTATGAAGCTATGCTTACCTGGGATGAACACTTCCGCAAGCTCTGCCTGTCAGGCTTTTAGGTCATCTCCTTATAAAGGTGATGGAGGACAGAAGAGAACAGCTGTGGGCTGCATCTCTTTCTATAGGACCCTCCTTCCAAGTAAAAGTCCCTTCATTATCTCATAACAGTAAAAATGAAAGTTAAAAAAACATGTCATGTTGTCATGTTGACCTGTGACCAATCTTGCTGAGACAACATTAGAGCACGCTGATGTTTCAGCCTTTTAACAAAAAGAAAATTGTCAAAGCAGAAGTGTAACTGCTTGGTTTTAAACTTATCTGCTTATCTGTCACTATCGAGATTATACTGATGTTGTGTAAATGAGTGTGTGTGTGTGTGTGTGTGTGTGTGTGTGTGTGTGTGTGTGTGTGTGTGTGTGTGTGTAAGATCTAAAGATAAATGATCAAATTGGAGCATAGCACTTTCATTTTAAACTTACTTTGGTAAATAATGCAATACTATCATCCCGAGTGGGTCAGCTTTGTATACAGTAACAGTACATAAAGCTGGTTTAAACTTACATTAAGCAATTGTTTACTAATATTTTACTTATGGTGATTCACACATCCTGCTGGTCTATACAAGTCACTCCTCAGTTATTTCAGCTTGATTCTGACATTTTTCTTCCTCTTTTCCTCCTTTTTTCATTTAAAGGAATACTCAGACATTTCAGTTTATATCAATTGAAACTCTGCCATACAGAAACCTGATAAATGGCCATATATGTAAACTACAAAAGGCAAAATCTGCTTAAGACAATCTAAGTGTGCTTGCTGTGAAAAACTGCACAAGCAAGCACTGTAAACAGGTTTAAATGTAAATACAATGTTAAATGTTTGCTTGTAAGATGTTGTATTGGAGTTTCAGTTTAAGTTCTCAAAGCAGCTGAAGTGTCAGTTGAAGTTGAAGCACTGATAAGGTTTGAAGTATCTGTTGATGTGTAAGAGCTGAAACCCATTGAAATTATAGTTCCAATTTTAAGACCTGCTATGTAGGCAGTTTAATTGTCAGTTTATGGATAAACACTCAAAGTGGCAACAACCCATTAATTATTATTTCCAGTGATCCAGATCCATATCTCATCCATCCAGATCTTCAGCCATTGCTCTTCACCCCTTCACCACCACCACCATCAGTGTCTAGACTCCATCAGGGGGATATTCCTGTACAGCTCACAGTATCACTACCCCCTTAAGATATCACGTCGCGATGTGGTCTAATTGCCAAACACTCTTTACTTTCTTCAACCTTCCTATTGTGCACTGTCAATAAATGAATCTCACATGCAAACATTTAACATTTTAAGACATAACATTTTAACATTTTAAGACATAAAATGTTAACATTTTAAAAGTTTGCAGTGCTTGTATGTGCAATTTTTCACAGCAAGCACACTTTTCTTAAGAAAATGTTTCCTTTTCTAGTTTACATATATGGCCATTTATCAGATTTTTGTAAGGCAGAGATTAAATTGATATCTTCTCACCTAAGTCCTAGTAAGTTTGCTGAGTATTCCTTTAAATGAAAAAAAGGAGGAAAAGAGGAAGACATGTCCAATGACATGTTTTTTTGCTTTCGTTTTTACTGTGTGGGGTTAGTGGTGTGGGAAATGTATTCCTTTAAATGAAAAAAAGGAGGAAAAGAGGAAGACAAATCTAATAATCAACAATATAGAAACAGAAAGAAACTTATAACGTATTAACAGTTAGTCTGTAGACATTACATTTACTAAACTAAGTTTTGGGGAAGCGTCAATAAGTGGTAGGTAGTTCAGGGGGCCATCATGGCAATGTGGAGCCAATCTGAAGTAACTGAGGAGTGGCTGGCATTGACCAGCAGTATTTGTGAAACACCATAAGTAAAATATAGTTTTATATACTGTTCTGTATACAAACCTGAAAAAAAAAAATTATTTACCAAAGTTTAAATTGAAACAGCTACCCTCCAATTTGACCATTTACCTTTCGATCTTAAAGGTACACACACACACACACACACATACTAATTTACACAACATCAATATAAACTAGATAGTAGATCACAGTGACAGATAAGCAGATAAGTTTAAAACCAAGCAGTTACACTTTTGCTTTGACAATTTTCTTTTTGTTAAAAGGCTGAAACATCAGAGTGCTCTAATGTTGTCTCAGCAAGATTGGTCACAGGTCAACATGACAACATGTCCAATGACACGAATTTTGCTCTCATTTTACTGTGTGGGGTTAGTGGTGTGGGAAATGTTTCTTTGTTACTATAAAAAAAAAAGATCTTTGAACAACTGGGAAACTCCACCAGTCGTCAAAAAAGTACAGTGTTTGGGTGAATAAGCAAATATTTCATACCGTGAGAATTATTTTACTTTGTGATCCGTAATGTCTGATAACTGGATAAAGAAGGGGCTCTTGTTTGGAAGGAGGGTCCTAACTCTGACAGCCAGAGTTTGCAGCCTTTCTTCAGAAGCGTCCATTCATAGCTTCATACACTGAAATATTGAGATGACATCTTACTCTGTCTACACCAAGAAGAAAACTGTTCATGCTCCAGTATTTCTCTGGAATATGAACAATTTTTACAACTGCCAGTGCATTCAAAAGCAGAAAACTTGAATGAACACAAACGTAAAATTGTAAAATGCACGTGTTGTTCAGACAAAACCAGACATACAGTACAAGATACATACAAAACACGTTTCAAGACTGCTAATTGATTTTCATTCGGGAGAGTTTCACCATACTTAAAGTGCAAGGCACATCTTGCTGATGATGTGCAAAGTGCAAAATCATATTCTTCCCTGCTAGTCTCACACAAAGAGTATGTAGACATACTGCTTATGCAGCAACGGTTTAAAGTAAGTGCTAATGAAATGGACATTATCTTTTTTAGACCAAAGATTATGCTTGGTTGATCACAGAGATTACAAAGCAGAGTCACTCTTTGCTTTACTTGGCTTGGGTTTCCAAGAATTTGTCTATGTAAAGATCTCTGCTAATTTGGATGATTTGCAAAACCTAAATTTGCAAACTAAGGCCTTTTCCATGAATGAAAAAGAGATTTTATGATGACCATGGTCTCCATAAGCCTGAAACATTTTCTCGGTGTGATGTGATACATTTACAGTAATATTTATGTGTTATACAGCACAGGCTTTATTCCATAAGCTGACATTTTGGCAACAACATGCCTTCTTCCAACCTTCCAAAAGAGTCACGTTGGCATCTTATTTTGCACTTCGGGGCATCCAGATGTACAACATTTTCCAAAGAGAATAAATAAATCAATTTGATTTATATAGCCCAATATCACAAATCACAAATTTGTCCCAAAGGGCTTTACAATCTGTAAAGATCACGTGTAGCATTTTTTTCTCTCACCCAGCACTCCCCAGCACCCTGCCAGAAAAAGATGCTATGCTTAGAGCAGTTTCAGTGGAGTGACAGGCCACCATAGACAATGTTTCAAGAGAGATATACTCTAAATATGTAAGAACATAGAAAAGCATTAATTTACTCATCTATGTTACGAACATTACAGTATCTTACAGTTTCTTTCATTTCTGTGTTTAAAATGTTTATTCAAAAGATAAATAGGCCGACTAATCACAACACAACAGAGTGGAACCAAACAAATGTAATATAAAACTTACCATACCACACTTTATCTTTAAGCCCTCAAAAAGATATTGTACCTCCAAAAGTAGACTACATACAAAAAACTCTGACTAGGCAGATAGCCAATCATAGATTAGGATAATGTGGTGGCCAATCAGATTTCAGGGGTGGCCTGCGCAATCCCAGGCCACTCTCAGTAGTTGCACAGTACATTCTGGTGTTAATGTCCCCTACCTATACTACCTATAGTATAAGTAGGCATCAGGAGACTCAAAAGATCAATGAGAAAAATATAGCATATTAGGTGTAAATTTCAAAGCTAAAGCTGTAAAGCTAAATATTAAAAAAGATTCACAAAGGCATGGAAAAGTTGTAGATACAAAAATAAGACCAGTACAATTGTATGTAGTTGGCTTCTCTTACAATATTCGTGAATGAGCCGATGTTTTTATAGATTCACTTGTTTTATACTTGTCTGATTGCACTGCTAGTTTCAGATTGCTAGGACGTGTTGTGTTACATTCCCTCCAGTTTCTTAATCTCCCTTCTTTTCACTGCCACTTCATTATGTAGAAAATGCTTTTTTATCATTTGTCATTTTTAGTTGTGTCGGGACTACAGGTACAAATTAGCTGTCGAGCTAACCCCGGCACATTTACATTGATGTTGTAGCATTGATGTTGCAACGACGACAATGTCTTAGGAATATCAGAGTTTTGTTCAAGGAGAAACTGTACAAATCTGCCACTGAGATTTATTCAAATCATTATTCATTTTATTATCTGTAATATCAGCTGTCTTTGCTGCTTGCTCGTTGCGCTTGACCACCTGCACTTCTGCTTTGTGCTTTTATTCAAATAAGATTCTCGGTGTGCAAATGTTGGTGGCATCTTTCCAAAAGGTCACTCCACAGCAAACATTATTATTATTACTTTCAACTGCAACTAATTGAACTGTTCAGTATTGTGTATTATTAACATTATCATTTGGGTATTTTATAGGAAAGTGACAATGGAGGAAATGAGGACAGAGAGACAGGGAATGACAAAGGTCAAACAAAGGTCACGCACACAAACCGAGGCTGTTCTGGTTCACGGTGGGCGCCCTTCACCCCCCAGGGTGCCTCTGGTTTGACATTATTTGTTGAGTGAAGACTGATTTAATCAATGCAATCTACAAACGAATTGTGCTCATTATTTGAATTTTCCCCTGATGGAAAGTGGAATTAACCCAACTCTGGGTGGCTCAATGCAAATAATATGTTCATTCATGTTTTTTGCATAGAATGCAAGTTGGGGATTATTATACGATGAAGAACCATGACGGCGAACAGTTTGGAGGATTTGTGGCTCCATTTAAAGCTGCAGCGAATAGAACTGCAGAACTTCCTTGTTCTATAGCTTTGTCTGCGGTTTGTGTTCACCCTCACATCAACAGGTAAGACAACACTTTAAAAAAATGAAACCTGGATATTATTTGACTCAGCCACTGATAATATTGCTCATATAATGGACATGTTTAATGTTGACAAAGTGAAGTTTTGTATAGAAAATGAACATTGCATGTTACTCAAACTTCAGCAGCGGTTAAGGACAAAGTACTGTATGTTGTGTAGAACATCATGAATTAAGCAAACTGATGTAAAATAAGAAGACATCTAATTAATTTAGAGACCTGATCATGTAATACGCAAATCTACAAATATACGTTTAATGTTACTGACCGAAGGATTTTATTTTGTAAAGTGTCCTTTGCAGTGCACGTATCCTCTCTGTTTTGGCCCTCCATCCATACCACTGTAAGTTGACAATTTTACAACCTAAAATGATGGACAGGTTTGTCCCAAGCTTGAGCGGAGTAACTGGACTTTTTCTGTCCCACTCCTCAGAAGAGCTGTGATGCACAGGTGTGTTTTCTAGAGAATAAAGGAAGAAAATTTGACCATTTACTATCAAGAACCTCCCGGGTCTGTCTGTATTTTAACTCAAGGTCTTATGACATTGTATAGCTCAGTTTCACAATCTTATCAACAGTTTTGATTTTGAGCAAGACTTGTTCCACATTTATGTCTTAATATTCACAGCCCACCTTAAAATCATAATTTAAATCTCCATTTATCTTCACTTAGTCATTGCTACTGTGAGAAATGTGGTTCTAACATATAGTAGAGACAGTTATTTGCTTGATAAGAATTTACTGTATGGAAGATCAGAAACAATCCATCTCTTTGGGGCTAGTGTGGGCCAGTGGTTTTAGTAGACACAGCAGCTTATGTCGATTAATCATGCTCTTTTATTTCTCTCACAGCGCACGATACATCCGTAAAAAGAAGCAGCCCAATCGCTGCCATGGAGGGGAAGACTTTTATTTTTGTGGTCTTATCAGGTTCGTGCAATTTAATGTTTTTTATTTCTTTGACACACTTTATAATAAAGTAATTAATGTAAAAATATGTATAAATATATATGGTTTCCGTAGACTGTATATAAAGATGGACGGCCATCTCCACTTCCTCCCACTGTACAAAAAGCCAAAATCTCCCGGATATAGGAGCTGCCATCTTGTGCTGGTGTCATTTGGAGCCAGAGTCTGCACAGTAGTGATCCGCGGTGCAGCCGCAGTATCAAGTTCCTGCCCATACACCTGCCCGAGCCAATCGCAAGCACACTCACAGTTGTCAAACATGACATCACACCTTCAAACTTATCAGAAAAATGAACACTTGAACAAACATCAGTGTGAAGAGCTACCTAAAATGAAAAATTGATTTGACGTGTACTTTGATTTTTCAGTTTGGCCCATGTCCCATCTGCTAACATGGAGGGGGCAGGGCTTATGACCTATACTGCAGCCAACCACCAGGGGGTGATCCAGATGTTTTGGCTTCACTTTTGGGGAGCTGTCATGTCGTCCATCTTTATATACAGTCTGTGGTGGTTACCAAGGAACAAGGAAGGTACAAATGCAGAGCTGGCAGATAATTAGCTCAACTGAACAAGTTATGTTTGAATTAAGGAGAATAAGTTACTTAAAGCTGCATTCATTTTGACCACTTGGGCTTAGAACTCCACAGCAAGATAAAACAGGTTTGACATATTATGGCCTTAAAAAAGTTAATATGGCTAACTTATTACAAACAACTGCCTATTTACACATCCAGCAGATGGGGCAACATTGGCATTTATTTGAAAGTTCTTTTAAGATCTCCACCAACTCCAGAGGTAAAAATCTCTTTAGTCTCTTTAGCAGCTAAATGCTCCACTATGTTCACCAGTTAGTAACTAACTTTGTTGTTCTGGTTCATTACCACAAGCAAGCCCTTTCACATTACTCAAAGCCATTTCCAATATTAAAAAAATATTCAGTATTTTCATATTAGCAATGGATCAACTTGTAAGTGGAAGAAGCCACTTGCAGGTAGTTGTGTTCTTTACCTGAGAGGATACAAAAATGGTAGGACAGTGATTAGTTACTAGTTGATTCAGAGTTAATCAGGAATGATTTATTAAAGTACACCTACACCCCCAAATTCTGCTAGAACCCTCTCTCCCAGTATACTTAAAAAATGCAACTACTGTGGAAACAACAACTGTTGGAGGTGTGGACTCGTGGCTAAATAGTGTGTGGGTTGGTCAAGCCCCCAGGAAGTGTGCCGGGCTTTGAAGCCAATTTGACATAGTGGCCACCGGGTCCATCACGTGATGCACACTGGCCCCAAAAGACTTTTCCCATAGACTTACACTGTGAAAGAGATTTCTGTAAATTAGCAGATCATTTTTTGGGGGGACATCAACTTCCCAGTAAGAACACTTAAATAGCCCTTATTTAAATCATTATGTCCTATAAGTTGTAAAATTCACTAACAGCCGAGTCCAGATTTATAGTCGCTGTCGTTCATGGCAAACAGCGGTCTGTAGTGAGCCCTTTAATTCAGTAAAGGCTTTGTCAGCGTCCTTGGTCCAAGTCAGTGAGTCATGCGCATTTAGATTTTTACCATGAATCATGGAAGAGAGAGCTGCCTCCCTTTCTGAGTAATTTAGGATCCACTGTCTAAAATATGACGTCATGCCTAAGAAACTCATCATTTGCTTTTTGGTTTTCGGCTTTGGTACAGACTGTATGGCCTGTACGCGTTTGGGAGAGAGGGATTTGCCCTCTGCTGTGATCACATGTCCCAGATATGTTACACTAGTCTGAGCAAATTGTAATTTGGACAGGCTAGCCTTGTGACCATTGTCAGGCAGATGTTTTAGCAGAACAACAATGTCAGATTTGCATGCTTCTTTTGATGGACTACAGATCATCAGATCATCAACATATTGCAACAAGATGGACTCCCCAGGGAGATGTAGGCTTTGCAAATTGTCTCGCAGTGCACTGTGAAAGACCCCCGGACTTTCCGAGTAGCCCATAGGGGCCCTGCTCCAGGTGTGGCCTTTACCGTTAAAGGAGAAGGCAAACCAGTACTGACTATCTTTATGTACCGGGATGCAGAAAAAAAGCGTTTGCCAAATCAACTAATGAAAAATGCGTGGCGTGGAATTTGTGACAAAATGGTATGAGGATTTGAGACCATTGGTGCACGCGGATGTACTGCTGCATTTACTGCTTGCAGATCTTGAACAAAACGCCATTTGGTTCACCTGTGTCCTGTGCCCTCCAGTGCTTTCCGTTTTAGGGGATATTGCTTCTGGCATGGCCAAAAATCAGACTTAGGGTGAACTACCAGAGGCGTGGCACCCTTCATCAGGCCGACGTCATATTTATGACGTGCCCACAATTCAGATGGCACCTCTGACAGTTCAGCCGTGTCAACACATGTTTCTTTTAACATGGTGTGCGAAAAATGCCCCACTGGAACAAGCTTAACACTTCTTTTGGCCAATGCGGTGAATGTCAACACAGTTTTGTACCACCAGTCCCGCTATACAGTGTTCGGGGATCCCCCTTTACGGGCCTGTAGTCAGTCAGTTTCCTCTGAGCACTGATCCACCTTCCCAAATCCTTCAACTTCCATGCAGCAGGCTTGGCCTGCGGTATGTGTGGACACGAATCCCTGCACAACTCCTTCTGTTCAGAAGAAACAGCAGCAGCCTTTCTTGTCCAGAAAACATGCTCTAAACACAATCTTTCCACTCTCTGGCTTTCCCTATACCATTTTTCATGTTTGGCCTTATGCCCTAGTGAGATAAGTGCTGTGCAGCGTGACTCATGTTGTGGTTTGAAGTCTGTGTGTGTGTGTGTGTGTGTGTGTGTGTGTCATGTTCGTGTGCTTCCAGCACTAGCCGATTGTTTATAGAACATGTTGCTGCTTCTTATAGTCGCCACTGATAGATGTAAAGCACATATCTAGACTATATTTAACTATTAGTTCTTTAACAGTTAAAAAAAAATGTTTTTTTGTCACTGTTACTTTATTTAATAGTCCAACCAATTTTCACTTGCTGTTTCAATCAACTTCCACAATCCAACCAATTTTCACTTGCTGTTTCAATCAACTTCCACAATCCCCATCCACAAAGGATTTACCGATCCCTTTTTTTTGTCAAGGTTTAATCAATAACTTAATTATATGAACGGATAATTTAAACAACTACGTCAGTGCGCTATGTCTCTGAGTTTGACATTCTCCCTTGTAATACAATCATTGCCTCCTGCAATAATTCAACTCAGCACCGAAATGCCTACTGTGCTACAATAGTCAAAACTCTTAACATAACTCACCAGTTATAATCCCAGGTTTCCCTAAACCCTGTAAAACCAATAGATCTCCAATATCTATTTATCAATGTTGTTAAATTGCCATTATACAATTATTTTCCTTTTGCCGTTCATTTTATAATAATCAGTTTGAGGTTGTGACTCACCAGTGTCGTGTGTGTGTGTGTGCACAGGCTGGTCCGTCACTGGACTCCGTCCCCCCACCTCCAGCTCTCTGTCCGGTGCGTGAAATGGCTTGTTGTCCCCCTCTCTGTTGTCTGGACAGTCTTCTTGTGCCAGTCTGGCTTGGCCGCAGCTGTGGCAAACATTCAGGGCACAGGCACCTTAGTCACCACCAGAACCTCCTCTGTCACCTCTTCTTCTGCCTGGTTCCTTATCTTGCAATTGATCTTCTTTATGTTCCGCGTGTTCAGGGATGGTCTGCAGAGATGCTGTTTTCCACAAAATACAGCTTTCCTTCACTCAGGCAGTGATTTCTGGTTTCATGTGTCCCAGAAAATGCTCCTTTAAGTGGACTTCATAGGGCTCCAATGCCGTGGCCCCCATGGATCCCCTCTGCAGACCACTGTGTGTCAAAAGCAAGTGTGAGGCCTGACAGAAAGGCACTGCATGTCTCGTTTTGCCCCTTAGACGTAGCAGTGATGTGTGTCAGATTAATTCCGGTAAGAAAGGTTTCTTTGCAGGTGGCAATCAGTCCGGTGACAGTGTCTCTGTATTGGGCATTATCAGCGTGGTTGTGTCAGCCCTCGACAGTCTGTACTCGATGACTCCCTCACCATTTAAGAATTCCGTGATTTTATGGACATCATGTTTGAGCATCATGTTCATTAGATGCCTCAGTTCAGTCATTGTTGGTCTGCATTCCCCCACAGACTGATCAGTTGAATTTTTGAACAGCTTGAAGTTATCCATCAGACATGCCACGTGAGCCATGGGTTTCATTCCTGGACCTCTTTTGCCAGCCTGCCTCATTGTTGGTCGACATCATGAAGGAGTTTCCTCCTTTCTTTCCATCCTGGCCGGGTTTTGGGTTTTACATCAGGCTGTGGAGGCGGCTTCGGTTCCATGGTGGTATGTGCAGGTATTGTTTCTTTGACGGTTCAATCTTCTTTCTGTGCTGCTGTGCCATCGGTGCCATTTCAGTCTGGAGCATATGGAGGGAGAGAAGCGGAATCCAGGTCTGGATCCAACCGGAACTGATTTCGTGATTTGCGTACCTCGGACACAAAGATATGAGTTAGTTTGTTCTTGTGTATTTTCCTGCACATTAGTCTGTTTCCATTTTTCCCTTAGCTTGACTTTTGTTCCAACTCTTTCCCTTTCTCTCAACTCTGCTTTCTCTTTCCACATACTACAAGCTCTCCAGTCAGCCTTGAATGGTTTGTTTTCTTTGTTGTTATCTGAAGATGGCTGCATGCTCCTCTGCGTCTGTCTGCTCTATTCATCTCCAAACACGCCTTTAGCTGGTTTAGCTGATTGAGACTAAAACTTCCCTTTTTTGGAAAGCCCAATTCCACCCAGTTATCAAATTGCCCCATAGGATTCTGGGACCCGTGTTCCCCCCAGGCACTTTACTCTGACTTTTGCCCATCTCTGATTAATTTGTCTCTTGTATTACACAGAATATACTGGTCCACTTGTCTGGCGGATACACCAGTCACTCTCGAACACTACAACATTAACAGACACATCTGTCTGCATAGGTTGTTTCGTCTCTTGCTTCACAGGATATCGGTCCAACTCTCTTTCAAATTGGATACACTTTTACCTCCGTGATACTACAAAATCAATCACTTATGCGAGATTTCACCGGTCTGCACCCAGATTAACTCTGTGAGCCCCCTCTAATAATTTACAACACAATTATTTGTTCACTTCTCACCGTGGGAGTTCTTTTCCCAAATCCAGGATTGGAGCGAAGACCCGGGCTCCGTCCGAGGACAGCTTCTCACCCGTAGGGAGGAATCTTCCTTTGTAAGCTGGCCTCTGTTCTCCACGGAGTCCAGGTCAAACGTCCAATCTCATCCTCGTCACCAAGTTTGTGGTGGAAATTGTGTATTTCCTTTGAAGAAGTGAGCAAATAAAATGAAGATCCAACAAGCCATTGTCTTTTGTATATTTAATTAAGCAAAGAATGAAACAATGAAATAAAATGGTAAATAAGGATAAAAAGTAAACGAAAGGAAGAGCTAACGAGCACACAGAGTCAATCCTATTTCAGCTGAAAGGACAGAGATCATACACCAAAATGCATATGAAGCATCTGACCAAGAAGGGAAGATGCAGTCACATATTTATAACCTCACAATACATAGCAGACATAGCAGAGAATGGCAAGGATACCAGAATCACCCCTAACACAGATAGTCTGCCTCCAGCTAAGTGTTCCTGCCCAAGGCTGGAAACCCAGGACAGACTGTTCCCCAGACTGCAGGTGTCTTTTCTCCTGATTACAAACAATTTGTCCTCCAGCCACAACACCCAACCAAGATACCAGTGTACCTTAAACAGAGATGACCCGAGACAGAAATTATCTAAGTATGTAGAATGCAGACTAAATGACTAGAAAACAAGTTATCACACCAAAACATATCTAGTGGCAAGAGAAATTTTGCCCTCACACATGTGAGACCGAGACCGAGTGGTTGGGAGGCGGGAATATAGGAAGTGCTAATGCCTGGGTGTAATTTTATACCTAGCAGTCGAGCTTTTTCTGTTTCATGCCCCACTGAGCAACTTTCATAGGAATGAACAGGGCCCCGCCTCCGACGCTGTATCCAGTTCTCTTTATACATCAATGGGGTCAGGGGACACGGGGGAGACTGACTGACACTGATTAGAGTCTTTTTATATATAAATGTCATGACGTAGACAGGTCCCAGCTGGTTGACTCTATGTCAGCATTGGCCTCGCAGGTTCAGGGCTGATTTAAAACAGTAGATGGCGTGTTGAGCCATTTTCAACCCATGAAATGCTGACTTTTATAAATTTGGTAAGAATGTGTGTGTTGACGTGTTTCATCACAGTACAGTCATATCGTTAAGTTTACAGCTCAAAAAACATGTTAAGTTGAGCAGTACCTGTTTAAGGAAGTGGTATGCGGTTTCATTGAAACAGTATCCATAAATGAATCATTAGATGCTGATTAGTGTGTAGCAGGCTGTTCCAAACAGATTTTTTGGGCCACTTGAGGGCAGCGGAAACAAGCCGTAAACACACAGTATTGACATGTCATCATCTTTTAAGTTGATATGACGAACTCATTAAAAAACAGCTGCCTATTTACTCATCCAGCAGACACAGAGCAACATTAGTACTCTTGGAGTTGTTTTTCTGGCCACCTGACAAGTCCAATATTCACTCTCCTTTAAGCTCTGTTTTTGGTCTTTTTTGGCTTTACCAACTCCTGATGAAAATATCTGACTCTTTAGCTGCTAAGGACGTTTTCACACCTAACCTGTTTGGTTCGGTTAAAACGAACCCTGGTGCGTTTGCCCGGTTAGTGCGGTTCATTTGGGCAGGTGTGAACACAGTAATCGCACCGAGACCCTTTAGAGGAGGTGGTCTCGGTCCGGTTCCAAACGAACTCTGGAGCGGTTCGTTTGTGGTGGGAACGTGATCCGACCTCGATCCGACCCAACTACCAGGTGTACCATCTCCATTCTTTACGTTCTGCGATGCAGCAGAGCCCCCAAACTGTTTCTCGCAGGAGCAGCTAGACGGAGAACGAACCAGCAATGTTTCTCTCACAGAAATACGAACTAGTTCACAACACAGGACCTTCTGCCTGTGTTTACTTTCTTCTTCTTCTTTGGTTTTACTGGCAGACTACACCCAATGTCAATAGTGCATGCCGCCACCTACTGTTACCGTGTGTAACATCCCCAGACACATCTGACCAATAAGCGGAGTGAACGTTCTCACGTGGTTTGTAGTGATGCATTTTAGTTCACTTGGATTTTTCCTCAGTGTGAAAAGAAACCAAACCAAGGGGAGTTTACAAACTCATCAACTGATTCGGACCAGAGAAACCAACTATAGGTGTGTCCACTATGTTGTCATGAAAACAACCCTGATGAGAGCGGTGAGGGTGAACCAAAAGATTAAAGTTGCAGGCGGAGAAACCAAAACAATGAGCTGAATGACACTATAAAGCTCCGTAGAGCTCAGGGGAACTGCAGGGTTGGTTGATAATTCTCTGTGGGTTCGTCACTGATATATGATATGATGATATGTGATCCATTCTTAATATAAAAATACTAATTATAGTCGATTTAAAGCTGCAATAATAAATATTTTTATTATTAAAAATTAGTTAATGAGTCAGCTTAATTAAAACCAATAATAAATTAATAAACACCCAACGTTAAATGTGTTAAATAAAAAAAAGTAAGTGACAAAACAATGGAGAGACAGATGAAACAAATAGATACATTATAAAACAATTTGATAATGAATTTGTTACTGTGGCTGACATACACTGGTAAAATAAATCAGGCCTCCATTTTTGTGCCTTTATGTCTTACAGTCTTGTTTTCCCCCTGCATTCACACATATATCTTTATCATTTCCACAGGACTGTGTTTCCTACCTGCCTGTTTTCCTCATATCTACGTCCTTGTTGAAAAGGCAAAGACCTGGGCTGACGCTCAGAGCTACTGCAGGTGGAAGTACACCGACCTGGCCACAGTTGACAACCAGGAAGAGTTGGATAAGCTGGTGGCCAGTACACAAGACAATTATAATGGTAATCTCTGGATAGGACTGTATGATGACATTAACAGCTGGAGGTGGTCTCTGGAGAAGGAGGGTTATTACGGCGAAGGAGAGGCCGAGTTCAGGATGTGGAGTATTGGTGAACCCAATAACTTTGGGGGATATGAGGACTGTGCAGAAATGAAAGGTGGTGGCTCATGGAATGATATACCTTGCAACACCACAATAGCGTTTGTCTGCTACAATGGTAAGAAAACCACTTTATAATGGCAAATACTACAATAACACCAGTCGCATGCTGCCCTGGGTCACCTGCTGCTAGCTACATGAGATGTTTACCTCTACACAAAAGTAAAGTTCAGGAACACTTGGCTCTTCCTCACACCACACCTTGTGTTTACACATACAACAGCACTGACATACGTATTATTATTGTCACCTTATAAAGTCGTTATCGTATCGTATTTATTTGAAGAAAATGTATATTAGCCTTAGTCAAATTTGAGTCACTTGATTTGTGTTAGTTTTAGTCAACAAAATCTAAAGTCATTTTAGTCATCTTCAGTGAAGTTCTAGTCTCATTTTTGTCTTGCAGTTTTATTTTTATGTCTTATAAGCATTTGAGGCTATAGCTGTCGCCATCTTTGTTGTGTACAGTTACCACAGTTACGGGCGTCGTGAGTTTAGTGGACAAGGCAAAAAGGCATTAACGCTACATCCATAGCACTTTTATAAATGTCATCGTGCTGGCCTGCATGTTTTCATCCCAGCTGTTTTGATTTCACGTCTTGTCTAATTTTCAGTGGGATTGTAGATGAATTTAGTCCATAAATCTGTTTTCATTTCTTCCTGTTATATTAGCTTACATCAACGCAACAGGTCAAGCAGCTGACTTCAACTTCTGAAGAAGAAGAAATGACGCTTTTGGTCATTTTTATATTTTCCCATTCGTCCGTCTTTCACATTATCATTTAGTTTTGTTTTTGTTGTGCAAAAAAGGTCAATAGTACAATGAACACTTAATATGCTAAACGTGCTAGCAAACCATTTTCTATTTACACATCCTGCAGACATGCAGCCACACTGGCATTTAATTCAAGCTGTGCTTCTGGTCACCCGACAAATGTAGCCTATATGTACGATTTCCACCCATCTTTTAGCTTTAGCTTTGGTCTCTACCGACTCCTGAGAGAAACATCTGACTCTTTAGCTGCTACATGCTCCACTGTGTTCACCTGCTACTGGCCAGCTTTATCTGTCTGTTGTGTGGTGCTGGGTTTATCTGAGTTTTTCTGTGGAAGAGGGCTGGAAATGAGGTTGTTAAGAGCAGAGTTGCAGGCCTGAAAATTCCAAAGCCGACTAAACTATGTAAACACTGATTAGAGCGGCCTGTAGTAAAACTTCCATGAGTGATTTCTAATGTGTCAACTCAATTTTCTTTTTTGGTGAAGACAGTAGACAGTCGGCGTTACTGGATTGTATGCAAACCAAAAAGGCAAACATTTTCAGAAGTAGCATTGTTCAGATATTCCTCCATGCTCATGGCTAACATTTTTCAATTTTGCAGCGACCTCCTCCAGCTTCATCTTTGTGAATGAGTACAAGACCTGGAGCGAGGCTCAGAGCTACTGCAGGGAGCACTACACTGACCTGGCCAGTGTGAGGAACAAGTCTGAGAATGACCAGATAAACAAGGTGACCCAGAACCAACCCACATGGATCGGCCTGCACAGAGACTCGTGGAAGTGGTCGGATGGTAGCCCCGTTACATTCAGCAAATGGAATACTGCACCAAATGGCAACACACCCTGTGTGTGTTTACATCAAGGCCATTGGGATGATGAGAATTGTCAAAAAACTTTTTACTTTGTCTGTCATGTTGGTGAGCTTTGAGCTACAAATTTGAAATACGATATGTTACATTGTTTGTAATATTATTTTAATTCAATACTCAGAGACATTCTTGCTCACTAGCTTACATTTTTACATGTATTGCGAGATTTTTAAATGCATATTTCCTCCTTTAAAAGTGCCGGTGACGAAGCAGATGGTGAGGGTGAAGATAACTAAAAAGGGTTCCTCTGTGAACCTGGAGGATGCGGCGGAAGCCATCTTGCAGCAGGTAATAATGACGAATTTAGTACGTAAAGATTATTGCAACATTTAGATGTTCTAGTTCGCAAATTCAAGCACAAGCAGGTGGATTAGTTGACATTTCTTTATCATCACAGGTACACAGATGAAAAACAGAGCAAGGAGAAAAGATATAGGGTCAGATAGTAGTTTTTATGTATTTATTCACTGGTATGGGTGACGAGCTTGGTACTACATATATACACACCCATTTCAGGCATCGCTGTACATGTTGGAAATATAACCCCTGCAGATGGCAGGTGAACTTCTCAGCGACAAAAACATACATTCGGGTTGGAGCACAGATACATTTCGATAAACTCAATAAAACCCCATAAAATCTAAGGGGAATCATTTTTCCAAGCTGACCAACTGGAGTGCGGTGAAGCTAGGCAGGTGTCATGATTGGTGTGCACAGGTTAATAAAATGTGCTCCCAAATGAATAGAGTTCTGCCCTGGATTGAATGATTCCTGTGAACAAATGAACAGAACATTTCACTAAACTTTTAAACATATCTTTATGGAATGTCAAAGATAACACAAAGTTGTTTAATAGGCAAGGAGGTAAAATTGAAGGAATGAATAGAGATGCAGATTTGGAGGGGACACTGGTTCTGGAAGTGTTCTTCCCCATTCTGTATTCCCATTTCAGTGTTTTCTTGAAACAATCTCCTCAATGTTACTTAACACAGAAACACAGGACTCTCCCAGATGACGTAATGATCATACAGGTTTATGTTGTGGCCACCAGTTTACTACATTTCTAAGAAATCATGTTTTGTCCGCCAATTTGGCACGGCGGACTCTATATAAAAACAAACGATAAGATAAGAACATATAAGCTAAGAAGGTATTACATATATAACAAAATTTAAGATAAGAAAAAAACAGAAGATAAGATAAAAACATAAGATAAGAACATATAAGAAGGTATTACATACATAAAAACATAAATGATAAGATAAGAACATATAAGATAAGATAGATAGATAGGTATCTGGTTTGTTGTTATGTCTGTGTGCATTGATATGATACGTGAAGTGTAACATCAGAAAACAATTACAATCATAAAAACACTCAAATGTAACAATGCGAACAATAAAAAAAAGTTGAAATGAGAATTTCAAAAGGTACATTATAAGAAGACAAATAAATTGTGTGGGTGTGATATGTGCAATATTACACAAACTGAGCTGCTTACAACTAGCATTGCAGATTTGTGATACCTGTGAATATATATAATTGTTTTATGCATTTTATGCTTAATGGACACAACAAATATAACAGCAATATTTAAATGCATATTGTCTGGACTCAGATTTGGTAAGGAGGTTTCAAATCCCCCCTCAGTCAGTAGGTGGCACCGTAGCACACACAATTCAATCTGGCCAGTAAACTGTAAAGATTTTACTGTATGTAGTCATTCTGCACTAAGAGGAAAGGAAACTGGAGTAAAATCAGTTCGTCATAGAGGTCAAGTGGGAGCCTCCCATCATTTACTGTACAGGATGTTAAATTAGGCTACAGTAAGTAACAGACATCTTTCAAAACCACAGAGGGGAAAAATATATGTGTCTACCTTGACCTGAGCGAGAAGAAAATATACTCACTGTAGCTCCGTCTCTCCCCTTTGCTCTTTTTTTGTAATGAAGAATAAATAAAGAATGTTTGTGTTTCTAAGTTCCATCAGACACTGAAGGACCACAGCCCGGGTGAAGACATGGAGCTGACCTGGAGGAAGCAGCCTGATGGAAAGATCTTCTACTTGGAAGAAAAATATGAGAGGAAGGAGATCAGCTGCAACCTGAAATGATTTTTTTTTATTTTCTTTGTTTGTTTGTTTGTTGTTGGTTTTTTTTTTTGTGCAATTTTGTTTTCAGTGAAGTAAAATCTACAACTTGTCACTTTGGCTTTTCATTCCATACATGATATTAGACATGTTCATATTTATCACATTAAGTTTGAATCACATTTCTGCATAGCTAGTATCAGGAGTAAAGGTCTGGTCATTTGTGCGCTCAAGTCAGTAATTTGTGACCTTTCTTTAATAACTTGTGTGCATACAATTTGCAACTAATTAATTATGCATGTGAAATTTGATTGATTCCACGGAGGCAGAAAATACAGCAGTTTAAGTGAATGTATAGAAAAATAATGTAAAATTCCACTGATTTTACACATCAGTTTGATTACAGGTCTTGGGGAGTACTACTGCATAATGTGAGGGAGCTGTGTGAAGTCTGATAAATGTCCTCAAGTGATGTCACTTGAGTCAGCGTCGGTTGGGGCTGAAGACTACAAGTTTGAAAATCAAGAAAAATCTGGGGGTGTGGCGCTTACCAGACCTCTGTAGCTCCTTATGTCTGCTTGAGGCTAGAGGTTTGAGGCTAAATTAGCAGCTACTAGCACAACACACCTGAATCTCGGACCGAACTGTCAAGAGTCAGGTTGCATTGTAGGTAATGTAGGCACCATGTTTTGACAAAGAAAAGAATGTGTGGAATAAAAAAAGACGATATCTCTGGTTCTGCTGCATCAATTTTTATCCTTTTTTTAACTGTCTGTTGTGAGTCCAACAGTGTTATAGGAGTGCAATGCTAAATCGGTGGAGTACCCTTTTAACATTTAACCGAAACCACAGTCTCTCCCTAACCTTAACTGTGCTTTTGTCGCCAAATCAACCAGAACTGAAATCTTAATAATGACCGAAGCTGAAACAACAAGGTGATGAATTACTTGGCAGCTACTATCAGTTCTGCCGAATAATGTATTTGCCCCTTAACACTCAGTGAGGAAACTTCAATCAAATTGTGATAAATATCAAATGGTGTTATATCAGCACATGCTTCATTTGATCGACTTTAACAAAGTGAATTTGACACCCGACATTCATTTTTCCGCATCTGAAACAGTTTAGTATAACTGTCTGGAATGCTACGCCCAAAAACACATTGATAGCGAACACCAAAGAGTTCGCCCTCTAAAGTATTGAGAGATGAATCAAGGAAACCTTGTAAATTTAAGACCAATCATATCAGGGAAATACTTCTACCGAGTCTCATAAAATATTGATGACTCTAAACGCTCATAAACTATATACTTCAGATCATTTGTTATCATTGATGAACGCCACAAAGAAGATTATATCGTTTTTCAACAGTACTTTGCCTTAGAAGTCATTACAATGTCTGGTAGTTTTTAGTGATGTGTCGTTCATGAACAAATCGTTCATTTTGAACGACTCTTTGATATGAACGAGTAGTAACGAGTCGTCTCAGAGAGTCATTTGTTCATTTTGGCCGCGCCATAGGCTCAGTATAGGACAGAAATGAGTAGTTCACCCCTCGACTGGGTCTTCAAGTAAGTCGTTCGTTCATTTTTCACATGACAGCTACACAGGCTCAGTACAGGACAGAAATGAGTACCCTGTGAGTGCTCGGCACAACACGCTTCCGGTCTGTGTGTGAAAGGCGGAACAAGCGGCCCCGCAGAGGGAACAAAGGACGACCGAGTGAGTGTGTTTACGTTGTTCCCGACGTGGTTGCTTGAAAATGTTACGTTGTTACCGTTTTGTAACGTTGATGTAAAACGACTTAAAATGTATTTGTTTTACCATTAGCTAACGTCGCTAGCAAGTGCAGCTAATTACGCCATGTGCGGAGCGACAGCTTGTGCTGTCCGTTAGCTTAGCGTTAGCCGCAATAGCACGGTTTATTCAAACATTTTGCAAGCTATGCGCACTTCAGACGTGGCAGCCGACCTGCATACACGCGTGTTTTGTGGGTTTGCTGGTTTTCAGAGCTAAATTACTTCGAAAACCATTGGTATTAGATTTAAGATTCAACATTATTATGGGGCAAATGGTCTCTCTGTGTTAGCAGGTTTGGCTAGAAGGCCGGGCAAGCTAACGTTAGATTTGTAAGCCCCGTCAGCCATTGTTGTCATTAATCGTTCTCGGCGTTTTCAGTCATTTACCGGTGTCTTTTTGCTACTTTGTCTACCAAACGACCAACTGCAATAGCGGAGGGATTGTAGTTGAGCTAACTTGTGTGGCTAATTTCTCTCTCTCTCTCTCTCTCTCTCTGTGTGTGTGTGTGTGTTTTCTCATCCAGGTTAACCAATATGGAAATAGCCATCGGTCCTTAGCCCAGTCTCCAGCAACGATGTCAAGTAAGTAAAACACCGGTACCCGTTATTAATAGTAGCCTATTAAGTTCACTTCATTGGTGACCTAATGGTGGAGGCGTTATTCCTATTATTATTATTATTATTATTATTAGAGCAATTAGTAAGTAACCACCAGTGAATAGTCAGCACTCTTCTTTCTATCATTAGCCCTCACCCTTCACGTGGACCTGGAGTATAAGTTGTATAAAATAATCACATTTCAGGAGGGAAGATGGCATCATTGCTATCATCATCATGGCATTAACCCCCAGTCCTTATGTCTGGAAACAATCTAAAGTTGCACATGAGAATGTAGCATTTACAGGGTCTTTATAGGCATATTTAAATAATAAAGTATTATATCTATCTGTCTTGGGGTACTGGGGGAGATGAGACTTAATGTAAGTCCAATTTGCATTACCGTCTTTCCACATGAACGTTTTTCAGGCGTGATGGTTGTGGGTGGGACAACTGCATCAACAAGATATTGACATTCTAGTTAGGACCTGAGCCAGTCAGCGGTATTGGGGTTGGAGCTGATCAGATCAAGAAACAATTCTAAATGTATTTAAATCGTTTAAAAAAAATCACATTTACATTTATCAGTATGAAGAAAACATCTTTGTTTTTGTTTGGTTATGTAGAATAATCAAAAAACGAAACAATATTATTCATCACCTTTCCGCCCAGTTACACTGTCCAGTACTCCGCAGAGCAGCAGCTTCTCCGGTTTTAAATTTTTATAATAGCCTATAGCAAGAGTCTTTACTTCGCTCTCTTCTTGTTTTACATTATCCTTCTGTATTTCTTAGGCTCTATCCGCAAACGGAGACTTTTTAAAACGATGACACAGACATGATCCTTCTCCTGAAGAAAACAAACGACATCAGCCTTGACTACCAGCAGTTAATTCAACATGGATAACAAATTACAACACTTACTTTCAGTAACAGTTCCACCTCGTCGTCGGTCCAAGCAGAGGAATCTCTGCTCTTACTTGTCTCCATTGCTGTTCTTCGTTCGTAGTATTTTCTGCAACTGCTTCCTGTTTACACCGGCACGTGCATGCCCAGTGCACGTGAATGGTCATGTGATATGCATTTGGTGTGGAGTATGGACAGAGATTATTTCTGAAACTGAAACACTCGCGTGGACCGAGATTGTTTTCGTTTTAAAATGAAAACGTATTAGTGTGGATGTAGCCTTATACAGTTAGGTCATTTTTAAAACAAGGCTCAGGCTGGGGTCAAATAGTCAACAACATGACGTCATGTGTCTTTTCCTTGACCTCGATGGAAAACATCATGAGTTCAAGGAAAGGTGTAAAGGAGAATCCATAAGGACTTAGAAAAGACTGCACTTACACTACGCTACATAATAATGTGACGGCGGATGTTATTGATGTGGGTCTGCCGTGGTCGCTTTAAATGTTGCTGCCACAAGGAATTGTGGGACGGCATTATTCCGTTCCTTTGGTAAAGGGTGGTAGTGTACCCTATGATAAAAGAGATAAGAATGGAAGCATTGAAGCACCTTTCCTTATCATTTAGAGAATTCCACCAGCTCTTATCATGACTGCCACTCGGATACTTTAGGGTCATTTCACTCAGTTAGGAACTTTCTTAAGTAAAAAAGACTATTCCACCGCACTCCATGTTTGTAAAAGTTTTGACCTTCCTTGCTGTTGTCGTGTGTTCTGTGAACAACGATGAAGCGGAAACAAAAGAGGTGCAAAATCGGGCTCCTGAGCTGATGATTAGAATTTAGGGTTTTTTTTATATATATATATATATATATATATATATATATATATATATATATATATATATATATATATATATATATATATATATATATATGAGAGAGAAACACATGAAATATATAAAGCACACACAGTAGATGGTTGTTGTAATAGCTGACTAACATTTCTTTTTTCTGTCTCGCACAGAACGACCATCCTACGCCCCTCCCCCACCCCCTGCCCCAACAACAGTAAGTGTCCAGCACTTGGTTCCGGTCTCAGCGTTTACTGTTTAGTGGCCAAAGGGCCGTGTTAGCTCTGCACACTCTTTCTGGTTCCTTGTTATCTTTCTCTCTTGCTGTCTTACTCCCTCTTTCTCCACATGTTCTATTGCTTTCATTGAACTTCTTTCTTTCTGAACACACAGAGGTTGCCACAGATTTGTTCAGCTCTCCTCCATCATTGTTCTCACTCCTGCTTTTTCCGGTCATGCCACCACTTATTTACGGTCTTGCACAGAAGGGGGTCAACGTGCCTCATGTGCTTTTACAAAGAATTGTTGTTATTGGGGAACACATTTCTTTATAATCTGATTTTAAAATCTTAAACCTTTCCGATGTCAAATTTCTGAGTTTAACATCCAGGAGCAGGGCACAGCATTGTGTAAAGCTGAAATGCAATGGTGTGAGAACACGGCTAATCAAATGCAACTTATGCTTAATAGGAGGGGGGGGATCTGAGCTTGTTGCAGGATCCTGATTTCCATGCAACATTCACATTTAGTGCACTGCCGGCCAGTTGCCTTTGTTTTTGCCTTGCATGATGACGTCATGGAAAACAAACAGGCCAAACTATGCATATATTTTCACGTTTTCCCCCTTTTCACTTATTTCTGTTGAGCCCTCTTCCTCCTCTTGTTTGTGAGCCATTTCTCATTCGTGTTTTGTCTCATTTGTCTTCCATCAGCAAATGCCTTCCACCCCAGGGTTTGTGGGCTACAACCCTTACAGCCATCTGGCCTACAACAACCTCCGGCTGGGAGGGAGCTCCGGAGGCTCCAGCAGGGTAATGAATTTAAAAAAAAAAAAAAGAAGAAAAGACAATGGGATGGGTACAGGATAAGAGGGAGGGTAGTCTTGGGCTAAATATAGGGGCACGTATATGGGGAGAAGTAGAAAGGGTACCATTAAAAAGGCTTAGAGTGCACACAGTCTGTTTGGTTGATGATGATAAGAAGTGATAGTAACGGGGGTTAAACTAGGGAAATAAGGTGTAAATAGACGGTCAGATGGAAGATGGATTTGTAGTAGTAGCAGAGTGATTCAGATTAAAGTCAGAAATCACTTAATCAGACTGCAGTAATTTGGGTTTTGATGAGAAAAGGGAATCGTTCTGTTCAGTTTTATACAAGCTGCTCATTAAAGCGCCCATTGTTTCTGTTTGGAACAGCCCCCCCTCCCCCCATCATTCCATACAGTGAAATATGCCACAGTTGGGGCTCAGTGCGTGATGCAAACAGCTCTGAGTTTTTCCTCTAATCATCAAGACCATTGGTTCATTTAGCCCTTCCCAAACTTGACCCCACAAATGATGTGGTACACTTTAAAATGTTATTGGGTTGCTAAGTGCAAGAATTGAGCTTTAGTTAGGAGTTTAAATGTAGTTACTTCTCCAAATGAGTGGTGCTTAAAATTCAGAAGAAAAAAAGAACATAGTTTATGGTTACATGTTTTTGGAAAGTGCATCTCAATAATTGTGACTCTTCCATACTTTTCCAACCAGGCACTACAATACTTTTAAGTCAGTTACACCAAACATACTGACTTCCAATCAATTAGCAAATAAAAACAACTTCTGAATTACTGGGGGAAACATAAGCAATCATTTTGATAGATAATGAATCTGTTTCTTTCTCAAAAAACTTGCCAAAGGCTGTACATTTTCTACTTTTCAGTTTGAGTGCATGAGTTCTGCGTCTTTGTTCTGCTTGTAAGGTACAAGAGTCAAAATGCCACTCTTAATGTGTTTCTGCATTTTTCTGACATGACTCTTTCAGACTATAACTAAATGTTTGATGGTTGATGGCTTGTAGAGAACATTAAAGACAGAAATGCATATGTTAGGATAAAAGAAATTGTCCATGCTTTTTTTTCTTTCTTTTAACTGGCCAAACACGCAGTCTCTTAAAGCCCAACCTCCGCCATGTGTTGATGAGACAGATGATGACATGATGATGTCAAGACAGAAAAGTGTTATCAGTTTGTTGTTTCCCTCTTAAGTGCAACACATTTAGTAGTAGTGAGTTAGTAGTCGCGTGTCACCGCTGGGGAATAGGATGATGGTGTATCCTGACACGCCGCTTTGGTTCAGTTGGCGTACACAGAAAACAAGGGGTGCTGGTGTGTGTTGCCCTTTTTTAATGCCTCTTTGTGGACCCATCACCCACACCTCAGTAGATGAGGTTTTTAAGATGTTTCTGAATAGCCATTAGATTTGTCACTAGGTGGTTCAACTTTAAAGAGCGTGTAGCCCTTGATGTATTTTTCACACTGACTGTTATATTGGGGATGGCAATTTTTTTCACATTTCTATAAATGGTGATACACTGTAAAAGTAACGCCGTACACAAGGAGAACATCTATGGACGGAACAATTCCACCTTTTTTAGACTTGTGCACAACTGTCCCATCTTAAAAAGGTTAATATAGAGTGAATATAAAATTGAATTAACATTGCATTTAAAGACACAGCGATTTACATCATTAATCTGGGTATCTGCAGGTCTTAAAGTCTTAAAGAGCATTGACTTTATTTTTCTCAAAGGCCTCAGAAGGTATTAAAAAGTCTTCCTTCATTTCAGTAAGTTAGTTATAAAATGTTTTTGTATCCGATTGCAAGCTACAAGGAGACGTCTACATCTATGAACTAAAAGTGGGCTTGTTTTGTCAGTGGATTGTGTTGCAGGAGGCTGTTAAATCCTGTTTTGTGGAGGTTCAGTCAGCACCAGCAAATGACTGCTAGCTACAGTAGCAAGGGAGCTCATTGTCTCATAATGGGCAAGTCTCCATTAGTCAATTTAGCAAAAATGTAACTTATTAATTGATTGGTTAATCCATCCATAATAATAAATAACAAAGACAAATTGTCATCATAGCTTAGCTTCATACTTTCAGGGTTCGTACAAAGTCTTGAAAGTTGGAAAATGCTTCATTTTAACCATTATGTTTTCAAGGTTGGGAATATGCTTGAATATGAATATACTCCTTGAAAAATGCTTGATTTTCAACATAATCTGGTGTTTCATCATCTACACAGTCACTAAACCAAAAAATCTTTTCATATTTGAAATGAAACGATCCCGTCGTCATATTTGTTTGTTGTCTCCTGGCATTTATAGTGACATGTTAGATGTGATGATAAAGGCTTCAAGAGTCTGGACACTTTTGGTTTAGGTACCTTGAAAGTGCTTGAATTTTACTCCTAAAAAGCTGTACGAACCCTGTAATTTGGCCAGTATGATAGCGAAACAAGTATTAAATTGCATTCTGTTATACAAACCTTAAATGTAAGTTGGTGAACCTCCTAGATACCCTGTTTATGTGAGGTCCAAATATATCCTTTTTGATTGGGACACTTTAATACATCCCTCAGTTGGCCGACTCCCCTCGGTTCTTCACATGTGGTGGGAGTGCACAAAACTTGCATGGCTGTCTTCCTGCCTGGCAGTCAGTTAAAGAGACACCAGCAGCGTTTTCCCCTTTTATAATGGGTTCACTCCTTTTTTTTGACTGAAAAAGGAGTGAAAGTCAAAATGCTTCAAGCCATTGGCTGCTGAGAATTCATTTACATCCACACATGCATGTAAATTAATTGGCATGCATCATATTTATCCAGCTGTAAGAAAGCATTCAGGACCACTTAAGAGTTGTGTATTGTCATTTTTACATGTACACCTCTTATTTTGCCTCACCATGGTCAGACCATAATCAGCTGATGTTTTATGACAGTTTGTTTGCTTCTCTCTCTAAACCTCTGTCCCTTTTTGTTTCTCCTTTACCTACATCCCCTCCATCTCCTCATTCACACCCTTCTCCCCCTCTTTGTCCCCCTTTTCTCTCTCTCTTGGCCTTCCTCCCACAGAACTCCTCAGGCATCACCGTTCCAAAGCCGCCCAAACCTCCAGACAAGCCACTGATGCCTTACATGCGGTACAGCCGGAAGGTAAGCAGGAAGGTAAGACACCCATCCACGGTGTCTGCTTTTACTGCTTGTCCTCCCATCCCCTGAACAGTTGCAGGGGTGTTAGGGCGGGAAACAGCCAAGCCATGACGCCTTCACCACCACCTCAGCCACCTTAGTGGAGCCTCTCCACTCTGTTATCCCGTCGGCTTACAGCAGCCTCCTGTGTTTTGTCGACGCTAAAGAGAAACATCTCCTTGTGTTTCCTTCTGCAAGCATGATCTGCTCCTGCCTCCCCCCCCTTGTGCTCATCGCTTCGCTGCTTCTCTAGTTTTAGTGCTGACATGTTAACATTGAATAATAAAAACTCATGTTGACGTAGAACTGGTGATTCTGTCTTTAGACATACTCCATCTCATTCCATCCAGTCTTTTGCAACACGTAATGTGCTTTATGCCAGTTAATAATTCTGTCCAGTAGAGTCATCATTTTGGAGCTAATGTTTGTTTCCTTTGCACTTTTCCTCCTTTATTTCCTTCACTGTCCTCTAGTAACCTAACTTACGATTAACTGCAGTTGCCCTGTAGTGACCATATGTTCTTTTCATGTGTGTGTGCGCGCACATGCAAGGTATGGGACCAAGTGAAGGCATCCAACCCGGACCTGAAGCTGTGGGAGATTGGAAAGATTATCGGAGGGATGTGGAGGGATCTGACGGATGAGGAGAAACAGGACTACCTGAACGAGTACGAAGCTGAGAAGGTGAGCTTACCTGAAGAGTCCTCATTACAGCCGGGATTCAGGTCTACACAGTACTGTCCGTACCTTGCAGTATTTTTATTTGTGTACACTTTGCATAGTTTGGTTGTCAATAAGTCTGACAAAGTCAAATACTGTTAGTATGATTGAAGTGTCAAACACAAAGATATGTCCCTTTTTTTTTTTTAAATAAAAGTTTCAGCCAATCGATTTGAGAGCAACTGAGACATTTAGAAGCAGTAACCAGAAAATTGCTGGGATTTTTTTCTAAAATCAAAATGGTAAATTATCAAAATTGTCATTGAATTAATTAATTGTCATCCATTATATAGCATTAATGTAGATATTTGTTTTCTGACAAGAAAGAGATGGGTGGATACTCCGATCCTCGCAAGCTGCTTATTTGGTATCGATTTCTTTATAAAAATGACCGTTATTTTGAAAAATCATACACCCATTTAAGAAATGATCAGTATCGGTGCTAAAATTGTAACACATTATTGGTATCATATCGAATTTAAAAAAGTTTGGTATTGCCCATCCCTGCTTCTGATAGCAGAAGTCTGTAGTGTCGTTTTCCAAACGTGGCTCAACTAATTCAGGCTAAAATGATCCGTATCCCGCTAAAGGCCACATAGTGTTGTTTCTCTGGCAGAAAAGTGCTGGCAGAGCGCTGGGATGAAGGTTGTGCGATGAGAGAAGAAAACGCTGCATGTGGGTTTTGTTTCTATGACAACAATATCTTAACGCTACATTAAGGGGGTCATTACACAAACAAGCTTACAACACGTTGGGTGATAAAAGCGCAACACTCACCAGCTGGGTGCAGCGCTTTTTCTTCAAGTGGCCGCATACACCTGCTACTCATTGGGAACAATTGAAAAAAAAAAAAAAGCCCACAAGACACAGGCCCTGATCTGCCTCTTCCAATGTATTTATTGTTTCAATCCAAGAATAAAAATCCTGTACCTGTGATGCAAGTTTTAGTGCTCAAATGACAAATGTTTTTTGTTAGAGGACCTCACCACCACCCTCTGGAAAAACACTTCAAACCAGTATGTAGGGGTTGGTGTTTTGATGGAGTATTAATTGTCCTAAGACACTTTTGACATACAGTTCTGTAAACGGAAGAACAAATGACGAGTCACACAAACAATCATTAGATTTCCGTATTATCTTTTTTTTCTTGCCCCCCCAGATTGAGTATAACGACTCTTTGAAGGCGTACCACAACTCGCCAGCCTACCTGGCCTATGTCAACGCTAAGAACCGGGCCGAGGCTGCAATGGAGGAGGAGAGCAGACAGAGGCAGAGTCGCATGGACAAAGGAGAGCCGTACATGAGCATTCAGCCCGCTGAAGACCCTGATGGTAGGTTTCAGATAGGGAGGTTTGAAAAGTGCATCGGGAAAAACATGAGGTGAAACGAAAGCTAGTGCATTTATGAGAAAAAGTGGAGCTACAAAACACTGAATGCAGTTTTTAGTTAGATATTTTTTGTTTTTTGCACTTAAAATGCTTTGAAGGTAATTTTAGGACAGACATCTTCAAAGTACGTGTAAATGTAAGCAGTTGACCTGCATCCCTCCTCCCTCGTGGTGGTCAGTTAAGCGTCCTCTTTTCCCTCTGTCCAGACTACGACGATGGTTTTTCAGTGAAGCACACAGCAGCCGCTCGCTTCCAGAGGAACCACCGGCTCATCAGTGACATCCTCAGTGAGATTGTGGTGCCCGACGTCCGCTCGGTGGTCACCACAGCCCGCATGCAGGTCCTTAAGAGGCAGGTCCAGTCTCTTATGGTGCACCAGGTAGGCTGATGGAATGTATTCTCTGCCATCGGGGCCCAGAGAGTGAGCTGTGTGAGTTGAGACGAGCTCAGTGGCTTTTTGTTTTCACCAGCGTCTCTTGTGTGTTCCAGAGGAAGCTGGAGGCAGAACTTCTGCAGATTGAGGATCGCCACCAAGACAAGAAAAGACGCTTCCTGGAGACCACGGACTCATTCAACACTGAACTCAAGCGGGTACAGCACTACTTACTTACCTAGAGACAGCTGAGTGAGAAGTAATGAGGAGGTTTCATTCAGATCGCTAAACATCCGTTTTTTGGAATAATGGGTAACCACAGATTCATGTTATTAAATTACCCTTGAACTACATATGGACCCCAACAGAGAGGTAGAGAATTATTACTTGTGTATCGTGCATTGAATTCTCATGTTACGAACTGTAAAAGTTGAAAAGAGCATTCATACCAAATGTTTTCACCTCCACTTTATTTACGCTAACAATGCAGTGCCCGTTCAGAATACAGACGAAGATTCCTTCCTTTTATAGTGAGATGATGCTGCTACAGCGCCACCTATTGGCCAAATGGCACCAAATTTGTCATGGTCACTCAGACGTCATATCTTCACATGTCCACCAAATGTGCTTGCAATAGCACAACGCATTCAGGAGATATGACATTTTTTGTAGTATAAGCCCTGCCCACAGCATTTGAGAAAGCTTTGAGTCAGCTATAGCAAAATCCAAAAAAGTAACTTTTTCCGGCTTGGTCACGAGATGTTCTGTATGAAATTTGGTGACGATTGCGCAAAACCTATTTAACAGTATATGCCACAAAAAATCTGTTTCTTTGTATTCTTATGTAAAAATCTTCCTGTAAAACAAGAAGCTTGAACCAACCAATTTCAGCCAGTAATATCATGACATCCAGCCATCAACTTCTTCAGCTTTTAGCAGCACAGTGCTAAGATTCATTAGTTAGCTAGCTAGCAAGAGCATGGTACATCAGTGTGTCACAGCCACTTTTCAATGTTCAAATCAAATTCCTCCCAACATTATGTCCCGCCTGCCGATCCTGTTTCACTCGGAAATACGTCACAATATTGTCTTGCTGGTGTTTCCTGTGTCTCCAGCTGTGCAGTCAGAAGGTTGAGGTGGACATGGAGAAGCTAGCAGCAGAGATGGCGGCTGCTGAAGAGGCAGCCAGGCGTCGGGCGGAGGAGAGGGAGCGCGAGGCAGCCGAGCAGGCAGAGAAAGCTGCTCAGCAGGCTCAACAACAACAGCAGCAACAACAGGAGGCTGCTGGAAACAAAGCTGCAGATCAGGGCAGTGCTAATGCTAGCAGCACAGCTAACCCCAGCTCAGGGACCAAGGAGGAGGACAAGCCCACACCAATGGAGACAGGTACCTACATTGTTTAAAAAATGGTTTTGTTTATAAAACTAAAAAGTTTGTCATGTTTAATTAAAATTAAACATTCAAATTGAGTCTGAAGACGCATGAATTGAACTCAAGTGAAGCACTTTACATTAACATTATTATTAAAAGGGCTGTATAAAAAGAATTGGTTACTCCCCTAAGAAGTCAAAAATCCACTTTGTAGTTTTAATAATGAAGAATGAAGTCCTGAAGAACACTTTTAAAAGTCGCTTTAATCACTGAAAGGATTTTGAGCACGTTACCTAATTAGACACACTCTGCTTTTAGTTTTAACCAAGGGTTAAACACCAAGTGCTTACCTCATTGTGTAGTGGTCTCAGTACAAACAAATTGTATCTACTGTTGCATCAGATTCTTTGTAGATCAGTTTTTTGACACATGGTGTGGTATGAAGGTTGATTGCATTCCAAAATCTGCTAGTAGTGATGACAGAGGAGCTGTTCATATGGCAACAAAAACCCAATGAACTGTGGGATCAGTCAGAAGTTTTCCCACATTCAAAACAGATACTCATACTTTGTTTATCAATATGACTGCACCGCAGAACATTTAGTTTGTCCTTGTGGAAACACCTTATTTACAGAGGAATGTTATTACGTTTGGGTGAATATGGTTTTATGGAGACTTTAAAGGATAAGTGGTGATAATCTATATTTTTCTTGTCAACACGTCCCATGAAAAGACCCAAACCAAGTATTGTGTGTATCTAAAGGCTGATATATGTTAATCCTCTGCGCCATAGAGCTCCAAACTAAACGTTACTCGACAGATTTAGCATCACACACCTGAAACATCGTCGGACTCGCAGCGCAGTTTAAAAAAACAAAGAATCGATGCAGCAGAACCAGCGATGTCGTCTTTTTGTTATTCCACACATTCTTCTTCCTCATCAAAACCTGATGCCTACATTACCCACGATGCAACTCGACCACCAAGAGGGTGTGTTATGCTAGTAGCGGCTAATGTAGCCTCGAGCGGGCTACAGAGGTCTGGTAAGCTCACTTCTTTCTAACTCCACACCTCCAGATGTCTTTCGTCTTCAAACTTGTAGTATTCAGCCCCAACCCATGCTGCCTTAAGTGACATCACTTGAGGCAGTTTATCAGACTTCAGACAGCTCCCTCTGGAGCCACTAAAGGCTTTATAGAACTTCACATCAGTAGTACTCCCCAAGACCTCTCTCACTCTGTCTGTGTGTGTCCTTCATTCCCTCCCCAGATGAGGCGGTGCCTGCAGAGCCCTCCTCAGACCCCCAGCCTGCTCCACCTCCTCCATCTGACCCCCCCTCTTCTGCTTCTGATAAAGCAACCCCTCCCCCTGATCCCCCCAGGGAGAGCAACACTCCCAGCAGCAGCGCCCCCAGCGACGACAGCAGCAGCAGCAGCAGCATGCCCCCTCCTTCTTCAGAAAGCACCCCCGCAGCAGCAGTCCCAGCAGCAGCCCCTGAAGCCCCAGCGGCACAGGAATCCAATTCCAGTGCCGCTAACCCCAATGCGGCTGCAGCACCTCCGCCTCCCCCTGCCTCAGAAGAACCAGCCCCCCCACCACCACCTCTACTACCCCCCAGCCAGAGCAACCAACAGTATGATATGTAATAGTTGGTCAGTCAGATACAAAGTGGTAGCTGTAGCTCCTCCCTGTGCTGCCGTGCTGTAGCTGTGCAGCAGGTGTGGAAGAAGTGGGACTTGTATGGTGGCTCTATCATAACAGATCTTGTGAATGAGAAGTGCTGGATGGTTGAGGGTCTGATAGTAATGGTCAATAAATAGTTAACATGTATTTCATACAAGAGTGTTGTAGGGTCTTCATCATCCAGCCTCATGTAAGCTGGACCAAACAAGACCCTGTAGGGGAAATTAGGATTTCACTTAAATCTGCATATGCTTCCTTTAAATTTACCCAACATGCCTGGTGATGATGCGAGTGAATGAATTGAAATGTCACCAAAGAGTACAACATTTGACCTGTTTGTGCTCCAGGCATGGTACAAGCCATTCCTCTTTCCTAATCATGTTACTGGATTATTATTTTTTTTAGTATAAAATAACCACATACAGACTTCAAACAGGATCCTAGGGGGCTGTGAAATGGCAGTCAGCAGTAACCCCACTGGCTGCTTGGACGTCACATACAGGCATCTAATCCGACACCTAAAATCACTGTTACTACTGTCTGCTCCTGTTTATTGTCCAAAATCCTCAGATAGATTTCCAGTTGGCAGGGTCCACATTCACAACATTAGCAGTTTATACCAGATTATATGTCTGCTTGAGTTGCCCTGAAGTCCAACGTTAAAACTAATTCTACATGGCACTGCAACTAATCTTTCATTTTCATTATAATTAATCATTCGTCTATATAAAATGTCCAAAAATGGTGAAAATGCGTGAATCACAACTTCCCAGAGCCCAAGGTGACATGAAAATGTCTTGATTTGTTCGACCAAGAGTCCAAAACCCAAAGATATTCAGTTTACACACATACTAGAGAAAAGCAGCAGATTCTCACATTTGAGAGGCTGGAACTAATGAGTGTTTGGCATTTTTTCACTACTTTTGCTTGAAAAATGATTGAAACAATGAATCGATTATCAACATGGCTGTATTTCCGTTGATCGACTCATCGTTAAATCAAGTAACTGTTTGAGCTGTAATTCCACATCACCGTGCTACTGTGTGACGGGCACACATTACCAGCTGCAGCGTTGCTACTGTTTCAAAGAGGAGTGTATGCTGTGTTCCATAATACTTGTCTATGACACCAGGAGGGTGATTTCAGGAGTTGCTTGTAGGGAGGAGGCATGCTGATGGCTGTTTTTCATCTATATACATAGTTCAAATGCAAACCTCAAAACTTCCACTGTGTAGACTTTGTACTGTTGGATGTGGCTGAATTGTTTGAATTACACATACTTGTATAGTGCTCAGTCTTGATGTATAAACCTTTAAATCAGCCCTTATATTTTTCTGAAATAAGACCACAGCTCAAGGGGTTTTAGTACATTACATAATTCAATGTTCAGAGTCCGCATTGTCTGAAAGCCCTGAGTGTATTCTGGTGATAAAGGGCAACCTCGCATGAAAGGACCCCCACCCCATTTAAAACCTCAGAATTTTGTAGTTTTATCAGTTTGTGTGATTAGCAAAACTACTACTGTTACTTCTACTTTGTGTTTTTAGAGATCTAGCGGAACCTTTTTAGATTAATACAAATGAATTCAGCCTTTGTATTAAACTCAAACTCTTGAATCAGGTGCCATTTCTAACATGTTTCAGTTTGACTGGAGGATGACTCATCTTGTGGTAGTGCAGATGATTGTTTCCAGGTCTGACAAGAGCATTGTTAAAGGCACATTTTAATTATTTGTGCACCCACATTCTGCATGCAATGCTTAATACTAACCATAAACCTGCAAGCATTTGAGCAATTACTGAAGTCTTAGTCAAGGAGTTGAGGCTGAGGAAAACTGTTTGAAATGTAAAAAGTGTAGAGCAAAACACATGTGCACAAGAGAAAAAAAATGACATGATGGGCATGTCTCCAAGGTGCTTTTTAAAATCTGTGGATGATAAAATGACTTGCATTGAGTGTAAAAAGTTGACATGGGTGTTTGTTCCCTCGTATTCATCACATTTATGTAGAAAGAACGAACACACTCGATTAGCATTGAATCTGTTAGAGCTTCTCTACAAGTTGAGGCTGTTTTTTAAAGACTATGTTCCTCCTTTAGACTGCATATTCCTGTTGACACCACAAGCATTGAACTTCAGCAGAGAAATGCACACGCTACCCTCATCCAAATGTAACCTCAGTCACTTGTGCATTTAAAGGACTGTTTTCTTACTTGAATTGGACTGTTTTTAGTAATATGCCTCTGTTTTTTGCATCTTTCTTTTGTACTGTCTAAACTTATCTATCCAAATAAAGATGATTTCTCAGTCTTTCAACTTCTTTATGTATTATATCTTCTCTTAATTTGGCCATTGTTTCAGAAATCAGATTTTAGTTCATAACTGATCTGTTGGATTTTTATGTGGGTATTATTTTATCATGGTTGTCCACTGTAGTATTGGTCTGCAACATTTTAGAAGGAAAACGCAAATGAAATGATGGTAGAAGTACACCATAGCTCATAACTGGGGAAACTACAGGGAAGTACTACAAGCAATAAGCGATAAGCAGAAAAACAATCAGCAGAAATTTAAATTGGAGCGCTATACAGTGCAATGTGCTTTCTGTATGGAGTCCCAAAGTGTTCAATATTAAATAGGGATTGAAGTATATGAATAAATACAGACAAAATATGTAATGTGATCAAGATATTACAATACTCCAATAAATTTTTAAAACTGAACACTTTGGGTCTCCATATTAATGAGTATTAATGAATATGTATACAATTATTTTAAACAATAATGTCTCCTTATATTCCTGAGAAAAATGACTTCAGTATATAATAGAATATATCATGGAGTAGAATATGTGGCAGTGCTGCCTAAAACAAACTTATCAGCTTATCTTTTCCTTGTTATACCATGAAACATTCTTTTTTCACAAAACCAGCGTATCTCGTTAAAGCAGACGTTTCTATTATAACAAACATATGGCAAGATGATCTAGACATGTGGCAGGGTGTTTTTATGTATTATGGTGGAGGGTTTGGAGGGTTGCTTTCATCTTGTTTGTGCGCCTGTGTGTAATTGGTGTCTGTGATTTTCAATATCCAGGAGACAACTTGATAGGTAGGCCTACCAGTCTGTGCCGTGTTGGCATATATGGAAGTTATTTAACCAAAAACAATTCATGCATTTTCCATAAAACTATTTCTGTTTTTATGCATATTTTTATTTGAGAAAAAGAGCATTTTCCACAAACATTTGACAACAAACATTTTCGTTTTTTCTCCCCCACCCATACTGCCTATAAGAAAAACGGGATTATAATACGGTCGGTCTAGACTTGCTCTACTCGAAAAAGTGCCCTGAGATAACTTTATGATATGGCGCTATATAAATAAAACTGAATTGAAACTGAATTGAATACCAAATTGAATAGTAAAGTAAAATAAACACACACACAGATACAAAAAAAATAAATAAAACATATACACACCGTATATACACACGAATTAACATTTCACATAGAAAAATGATACATGTATATACATACATACTTATAAAATATAAATTAAAAAAACGATGAAAAATATTTCTATTAAATAGAAGAAGCACTAAAATCTAGTGTGAAGTGTAAAGAGGTGTGCCCTATTTTTCCAGAGTAGTGATACATTTTGGCATTGATTTGGAGTCACATTACATGGAAGCTATTGAAAAAACTGCCATTAAATTCTATTAACATATTTATGTGAAATTAATGAATTACACATTAGCAAGTGCGCTGAGACCTTTTTTTTTTTTTTTTTACATAAAAATGTTCACAAATATGGACAAGTTAGCATGAAGGTACTGAAAAAAGCAGCGGTATTGTGTCATTTATAAAGTAATTTATTGATGGTCCCTAAATCAACCCTCAGCGGTTAGGCGGAGGGCTGGGAGGTGCGCTAACCGTCCTCGTGCTGCCAACACTGGGGGAAACTGAGTAAGAGGACGCCGCTGGATCCGGAGGGAATGTCTGTCGAATAACCAACTTAAAACTCACTTCACCACAGTGTTTCAGTGTATGTAGCAAACTAAATAACCCCCCTGCACTCTTATTATAAAGTGTATAAAGTAGTTTGGTTTATTACAAACGTTTGTAGTCCAGTGTAATTTACCCTTACCTTGCCTATTGCAGTATTGTTTGGGCTGCCACTTATTCCACCAACCTCACTAATATCCTTTCTTTACAAAAGAGATCAGTCAGACTCACTACATAGTCAGATCGAATATTCTCTTTATTTCCATCGTAAATATATGAAATATTACACGTGTGATTTGGTAACTATCATTTAATACATTTTTCTCAAACAAAATTCATCCACACATAATAACACCAGGCGTGTAAATGAATTGCATCTTGCAATATTTAGAACAACTTTGTGTCAGTTCTCCATCAGATACATGGAAGCTCAGCTGTGGAATAATGATATTTCTGTGCCTTGTTACTTGTGCAAATGAATAAACTAAACTTACCCCCTTTCTTCTCTTCAGTATAAAGACAACATACACTGTTAAAGATTGTCCCGTCAAAAAACAGTAAAGAACTGGCAGCACGGTTGCCAGCAAGTTACTGTAAAATTAACGGTGTCTTGCTGTTGCTGAAATTATCAGTTTGCTACTGTTTTTGTAAATACAGCATAGAGCTGTTATTTTCTACCTGTACAGTAAAATACTGACAAAAGTATTAGCAGTTAATTAATGTTTATTTGCACTTTTTCACAAGAGGTATATTTGCAGGATTTTACTGTAAACTAATGTACAAATATAATACACGCTACTGTATAAACTACTGAGTAATGGACTGCTAGCAAGGACTACAATGATTTTTTTTTTTTACATTTCTTTTCTAAACCTTGTGATTTGTTAAATTATTGCTTAGCAGTCTTGCTATAAAAATACCATGTTTTAATACAGTGTATAAATATAGCTTTTGAAATAGTGAGTTTTTAGGACAAATAATACAGCTTCAAAGTGTCTTTTCAAAACATGTCTCTCTTTATTAAGCTTTTGAATAACTTGAAAAGCTTTCTTGAAAAACAAATAAAAGCCTGAGGCATGTTTAGGGCAAAAACTAAAATTTCAGCCATTTAAAAAAATAAACTTTAACAAGAAGTGCAGTCAGTGTGAACACTGAACACAAATAAATACATAAAATATTATCAAAATCAGTTGCTGAGAAACCAAGTGAATGACTTAAGTGAATGAAATTGCAAAACATTCTTCGGAAATTAGAAGGTAATTGGTAAAACAAAGCCCAAAGCTCATTCAGGTAAATAAACTTAAATTTCAGCCATATAAATAATAATAAGTAGAGTCTTGTAGTCTGTCTAAAAACTGAACTCTGGACACAAACAAAGACTGACTGAGTGAGTTAGTGTATAACTGAGAAAGTGGCTGAGTGAATGACTGAAAAACTGAGTGAGTGACTGAGTGACCAAGAATGACTTAGTGAAGAAAAGAAAAGTGTGGCTAAGAGACTAAAAGAGTGTGTGTGTGTGTGTGTAAATGACTGGGCTGACTGTCTTATATAAAGTCCCACTCAAAGTCCATTAGTTTCTTTAGTAGACTGGAGACACGAGGGTTGACTGATGTCACCTTCTTCTGGGCGACCTTTCCCGTCTGCTTTGACTGAACTTTTCCTCGTCCAGCCTTGGTGCCTCTCTCAGGATTGATCCCGATGAACCTCCTGAAAAACAAATGTGTGTGTTCAGAATTAGTGTGGGAAAAGATACAATTATAGCAAAGTCTATTCTTGTATCAAGAACACTGCCCTTTGCTACGTTAGGTGTAGGTAATGTTACACGTTGGCACTACACAAGTCAACATGGCATGCTGGTCTACTGCAGATGTGATCTTGGCTCCATCACACGCTCCTTGTGATATCTGTAAAGATGTGATTTCAAAGCTGCTAATTCTTTGAAGTTCCTATTGCAGTCCTGGATGCAACACTGAAGAACTAAGTTAGGGGTATTGCTGTGAATTCTCATGTGTTTCACATAGGTCACTGTCCACAGATCTGACATGGAAACATGCTGACAAGTCAAACTGGGCAGTCCTTGGGATGAAAGAAAACTCAATCTCAACAAAAAATCTCCACCAGCTCACATGCCCATTAGCATTCTGTGCTGGGCAGAATAACATTAGAATACAAACCAGCAACAGCTAAACTGTGAACATGAATTATCCTTTCTGAATATTCTATCACCAATTTGGACCGACACAATCCAAAATACAGCCAACATTAAAGAAACAAAATAACCACAACACTCTCACCTATGAATAGAGGGATAGAGATTACACATATAACGAGAAATTTGCAAGCACAGGGGCACTTCAATGGAAATGAACGTTTTGACTAACGTTGCAGGTTTCGGGAAATTACTGTAATTGTTTTGTTAGTCACCCGATACAGTGACAGCAATGGAACAGTAATTAAATGACATTTGCAACGCTGTTTGAAGGCTGCACTTTGCAGAAGAAGAAGAATTTAGTAGCTAATGTTGGATGAAACTCACCCTGTAATTTGAAAGATCCGATTTAGAAACCCAGCTCCACTCCGCTGTGTCACAGTTCGCTTCCCACTGAAACAAGTGTTTTAAAAGTTAGTTACAACTCCAGTATCATCCACCTATCATGCATCTCCACGTAAAACTTAACATTAGCAACTGTACAAGTTAACCTTAGCTGGCCACACTGACCGCTTGAGTGAGGTTTCTGTCTGCGCTGTTTGTGTCAGCTCAGACTCCAATCTCAAATGTGCATCACTCAGTCTGAACAACTCACTTAAAGAAAACAGTTTTAGTGAAAGAATCCCAAACATAAAGAGACATAAATACAACGTTACAAATGTTTTATTGATGTTGGGATCTGATGGTAGGCAGGCTACCAAATCATTATCACAGCACAATATGAGTTGATTGCAAATGTGTATTTTGTCTGTGCTAACAAGCAAAGCAGAGGCACTCACCTATTAATTCACAAGATGAAGACGGATGAAAAATCACAACTTGAACACGTGTGGGCTCAATGCAGTTTTCTGTTCCCAAAATGCAATGCAAAGTACTGTTTTGTCTCCTCTGAGCAATTAATACTGTAAAACACCGTTATCTTTCGTCATTTCACCAACCGAAATTAACAGTAATGTACTGCATTTAAATATAACAGGATAATACTGTTGATATTTTGAGGTACATTTACAGCAGTGTATTTTTGCGTTGAGTATCTTCTGTTTAAAGTTATTGAAGTCATACCTATAGGCGTGGCTCAAGTCTAGAGGCTATGGGATGGCTGACACCTGGCTGACGCGGTGTGCAGATGGATAAACGGCATTTCAGCGACACTCCGGACTGACGCGCATGTATCCGCGTCACCGGCGCCTCTGACGGGGGGAGGAGACGCTCACCGGAGCGCAGCAGCGCAGACACACAGATGCTTAGTGTCGGTCACCATGAGCCACCGGCGGCACCGCGCGCTCAGCTGCCTCTCCATCGCGCTCGTCCTGCTGCTGCCTCGCGGAGGTCCCGGGCGCGTCGCGGTGGCTGCGGAGTACTCCTCCTCCAAAACCGACATGGACTACGAGTTCGGGGACTACCGGGGGAAGTGGTGCATCGACGACCACGGTTTTGTTTACGGCATCGGAGAGGTTTATTACCCGAGCCCCACGGCGTGTCCTTGCACGTGCACCGTGGACGGCCCCGTGTGCGTCCGACCCAAGTGTCCCCGCATCCACCCCCGGTGCACGCGGATCAGATATAAGGCATGCTGTCCGGTGTGCGAGGCTATGGCCAGGGTCTGTGTCTACGGGGGCAAAACGTACCGGCTCCTAGAGGAGTTCAGGGTGAGAAAGATCCAGACTTCTACACCACCACCACCCCTTCCCTCCCCTGTCCCATTCACAAGTTCACACAGCTCCAAATGTATTTAATAAGACAGCTCGTGCGTTATTTGACATTTACACATCACCTATCTATAATAAAGTATCAGAATAATAGTGCTTTGGTAGTTTACATGTACAGGTGCTTTGCAGTGACGCACTGTATTTACTGGTATCTTTAGTTTTTTGTAACTTCTGTCTGCATGACATAATATATTACTGACATGTAAACTTAAAGGTGTCTGGTAATGAATAGTGATCACGTTCTATTTGATATTCCATCATATTAATATAAGAGGTTCATATAGGCTATGGAAAACAGAATATATGATATATGCATATGATCACGGCTGGATTAACCCAATGGCTTCCCCCTTCCCCACTCTGCGTTGTGCATCAGGTACGGTTGCACACAGCAAGACTACACATGCAGCTTCATAATATTTTGCCTATAAACCAACCCATGCTGGATAGTAGGCACCTATATCTTGTGAAATGTATCACCTGTGAAATGATTTATTGATGATATATTGTGAAATGGTTGTAGAACTTGTGATAAATTCATACATGCTTTTTTTTGAGGGAGGGGTCCCAGGATAGTTGTCCTCTCCAGTCTGTTAATCCAGCCTTGATAAAGTAATTTCTCACTAGAAAGCTTAAAGCTGCACTAGTTTTTATACTAACAAAACAAATTACTATGTGCAATGTGAAAGGACTCCCTTGTAGTAACAAACCCATAGAATTACTACCTGCTCAGCCCCACACAGCACATACAGCACACACACACACACACACACACACACACACACACACACAGTTAGCAACTAGCTGTGGAACATAGTGGAGCATTTAGCAGCTAAAGAGCCAGATATTTCCCTCAGGAGCTGGCAGAGGGCAAAAACAACTCTACATTTGTCCAAATGAATGATAATGCTGCAAGAGGCAACTGCTTGCTAACAAGTTAGCCAGCCTTTTAAGGTGATAATATGTCAGTGTTGTGTTTTCAGCTTGTTTCCGCTGCCCCCAAGTGGCCAAAAAATCTGTTCATGTGTAACTGCGGTTTTAACATTTCTACATAATGTAGGGGTGGGCGATATGGCCAAAATCTTCTATCATGGTATATGTAATTTTATATCACGGTAACGATATGTATATCACAATACAGTAATTGTTCTGCAAATTCAAATAAGAAATGGTTTAAAATAACCACACCATACTTCGTGCTTCTGTATTTACTCTCCTCCTCCATGTTTTCTTGTCACTCTCTTCTTCTGCGGCAGTTGGCAAACCAGCTTAGCGGTGCATTGCCACCACCACCTGTCGATCTCACGTCACGTGAGAACGTGATAAGCAGTCCTGCTGCCCAAATCACGTTACCTTGCAAGGCAGCTGGATTCGCGAGATCACAAGATCACATGAGAATCCAGCCCTGATTTGCCAAATCTCTACCGGTGGACACGTTTCTACGTACAGTGTATACCGTCATGTCGCCCAACCCTTTACATATGTCATAACAGCATATGATTGACAGGTGTTATATTGTGACACTTCACTGAGCTGATTAACATTTAATAATGAAGAGGGGTAGTCTTGTTTGTGTTGCATCATCATGTCAACAAACAGCTTCCATGCTGACATGCAGCCGTGTGCTCAGTGGGAATTGAGCTGTGGGAGGACAGACATCGACTGTGTTTTATGTAACTTAGACAAAGTGCATTCAACCAGTCCAATGACACTAGAAACAAATCGGCTGTCTTTGTTGGACATTGACTGCCTGCACACGTGCATGTGGCGTGCAGGTTTTACCACATCCTCTGTGACACACCAGTGAGATTGAGCCAACCAGTCACGTCTCTCTCATTTGTTTACTGTAATTACACTAATTACACTGTCAGCTGGGATTGGCTCCAGCCCCCCGCGGCCCTCTGAGGATAAAGCGGTATAGAAAATGGATGGATGGTCACAATTAATGAGAATGTACTGATTGTTCAAATGGTCACATGTAACACTTTGAAGTCAATGAAATTCAATTGTCTGTGTGTTCCAGTTGTCGAGGTGTGAGCGATGTCGCTGCGAGGCCAACAGAGAGGTGTACTGCAGCATTTCGGACTGCCCCGCCCCCCACTGCGTCAACCCCTCCTATGAACCCAACCACTGCTGCCCCATCTGTAAGACTGGTAAGACTATGTCGCTGCTGGGTTTCCACGCAAGTGCTTTCTCTTTGTCAGCGCAACACGTTGGTCCATGACAGAGTTTTTCTATAACTCATTTCAGGATGTCCCTTAAATTTGCTGTGGATATTCATGGTCCACAGGGCATAACCAATGTGTTTGGTCACCCTTTGATCTTTCCTTTTGCACCACTCTCTAGCCAAGGTTTCCAACTGCACAGAGGCTATTCAAACAATGGGTATATTGTGATGGAAGAACTAAACTCAGGAATGCTCCCAAGAGGATGAACCCTTTCCCTTTTGGACACTCAACTAGCCTTTCTAATCTAGGCTCGTTGCAAAGCGTAGTTTGGTCAGAACGTATAGGCTATGCTTTACACATGGCTGTAATCTGCCAGTAAACACAGTAGAAGTAGAGGTTGCGAAACAGAAACAAAACAGGTCGCCTTGGCCATTCAACTCATCTACGGGAGAAACATGGAGAGAGGTCCTCAGGAGTTTGTTTCTATTGAGCAAGGTTTAATTGTTCTTTTATGTCAGCTAGTATCGGCCATGTTTCATGCTGTCCGGAGACGAAGACAAATTAATGCAGAACGCTTCAGTGGAAACAGCTGATCAGTCATGTGAGTTAAATGTTCACTACATCAGAACTTATTCGGCAAAGGCCTTTCCATGTACCATTTAGTGCATCACCTCTTTGTGACATAAAAATGCATAATTTTACATTTTAAATTTGCTGTAACTACAAAGCAAAGCGAAAAACCAAAGCAAACTGCAGCAACTGCACTCAACTGGTTTGGTCATCTGTGGACTAGAAGCTGCAGTAACACTTACCTCTCTCCATCCATTTTGATCAACTGACTTCTTGGTAATTCAGTCTGTTAGTCTACATAACTGAATGATACCCCCCCCAGTTAAAATCCTGCTAAAGCTAACTAGCTTAGCAGATCACAGTAGCTGCCATCTCACCATTTGACTCTGGTGGAATTCATGATTTGGTGAGGTTAAGCTACCTTTAAATCACATATTGAAATGTATTAAATTGTAAATACATGTATTGATGTAAATTTAAATCTAAATATTAATAACCGGTCGAGGCAGATGACCGCCCACCTTGAGCCTGGTTCTGCTCGAGGTTTCTACCTGTTAAAAGGGAGTTTTTCCTTGCCACTGTCGCCTAGTGCTGCTCATGGTGGGAACTGTTGGGTCTCTGTAAATATAAAGAGTCGGTCTAGACTTGCTCTACTCGAAAAAGTGCCCTGAGATAACTTTGTTATGATATGGCGCTATATAAATAAAACGGAACTGAATTGAATAATAATCAGACAGACACCTAGCAAAACAGAGATACATATGATTCCTATAAGCTATGAACTTTAAATAATCAGAATAAAGTTTATTTTCTTAAACTGGTTAAAATGGATAAAAAAAACACAAAGAACAAGTTTTGTTGGTACATACTACATTTTCATTTTGCATTCCATGAAGAATATCCAACAAGTTTTAAGTAGATTATATGGCAATGTTTTTGGGGGGTAAAATAATCAGCCTAAAAAAGACATAAAATGAAAAACCTTTTTTCTCAACTTCACTACTTCAGTTACTACTCTCTACCTTTGTAAGTGGGCATAGGCAAACAACTTTGGTTTATGAATTATGGGCTCCAACTTGTAGTCCTATTTTACCTTCCATACATAGTGAATGACCAGGTTGAAATCTAATAGTCTGAATCAAGGGTTTCCCACTCACAACCCCTTAACTGGCAACAGTTTCATCCATGTGGACAAGGCATCCTCTGCCCTCTGTGCTGCTACAGGCAACTTGTAGCAGGAGCCTAACCACATGTGCTGTCATATCCCATCTCTCTCCACACATAGGCATGTGGAAGGAGGCTGTCTTTGTAACAGTGTGTGTTCACCCTGCAGCTCTCAGAAGCAGCACCAGTTACATCACCTCACCCTGCAGTTTACAGAGCCATCCCTGTTATGTCATACATGCTTTCACTGGCATTAAAGTCCCTTTCTAACATTGGTGGGATTTGTGTGTGTGTGTGTGTCACACAGGAATAGCAGCAGGGATAATAACTCTTGTATTATGTGTTGCTTTTTTGTAGAATAAAATGGAAAGCCAAAGCAGTTAAACAATCAAAAGCATTATTTAATTGATTCATTATGACCACCTAACAGAAAACCACATGAACATGCTTTCTGCTTCCCAGTTGCCTTGCTGCTTTATGGCAGTTGTAGTTAAGTTGTAGTTTCTATTTTTGCTGGACAGACAGTGGGACAGATGGTTTGGTTTGTTGCGTCATTGTTTTGTTTGTTTGTTTGTTTTTTTTCCCCCACTGCTGCCAAATTCCCCCACCTCAGAACGCGGTTGGATCTGGCATCAGATGAAGTGTACTTCCTGTCCTCCTGCTGACTGGCGTTGGTAATTGTTTCGCAAGTAGCTGCCAAATAAAGGAACCCCCATCTGTGAATGAGAGATGCAAATGATATCAAAGGCAGGCTGCTTACATTTTATGCTTGCATGGTATTCAGTTTGTCTGGCCCAAACAACATATAACAGCTTCACTGAAAATATCGTATTATATATTACAAGCACATGTTGGAGGGAAAAAGAAATAGCATTTGCAGGAAGGATTTTTGCAGGAAGGAGACAGATTTAATTTGACCTTACTTAAAAGTCAGTACAGTATCTGCAGCTTTTCCTATGTGTTGCTTGTATTGTATCGTCCACCTCTATTAATATCATACACACATCAAGCCTGTTTCATAATGAACTTTAACCGCAATTGAAGACTTGTGCCGCATCAGACCAGAGAAACAAGCTGTAAACACAACACTGAGAGGGGTGAGACTGAACCACAACTTTAATGTTGCGGGACGTAAAACCAAAACAATGTGCTGAAAGATGCTAAAACAGTCCACAGGGGAATTGCAGAGCTGCTCTGTGAGGCTGTACTCAGCTAAATGCTAACATCAGCCTGCTAACATGCTCACAATGACAAATGTTAACATGCTGGTGTTTAGCTGGTATATTGTTTGTAACGTTCGCCATCTTAGTTTCTTGGCTGGTAGCTGTTCTTTCCTGGAGTCTCTGCTGGTTGCCTGGCAACTGCTCCTGGCCAAGAATTAGTCTTGCAAACAACCATAGACCATAATTTGTTGTTTTTACACCTCAGGATTTTGTACAGATTAAACAAAGATTATATAATGTGTTCATTAGTGAGCTTTAGAAGAAGGTAAACAGATTTTGTTACCTTTGAACAGAGCTAGGCTAGCTGTTTCCCCTTGTTTCCAATCTTTATGCTAAGCTAAGCTAACTGGATACTGCCATTAGCTTCATTTACCGTACAGACATGAGGTGATACCTTCTAACTCACAGCAAGAAGGCAAATAAACGTATTTCCCAAAATGCTGACCTTCCTTAAAAAGAAATAAAGGGCTTTTCACACTGATGTTAGCCCCAGGCTCAGAAAGCTTTCACACAGGCACAATCCTGGCAACATTCCAAGTGGACCCGACTTTAGCCCTGGGTTTGTGGGGTTACAATGCCGGCGGTGGCTGCATCTTGCCCACCCAATCAAAAGTTAAGAAAAAAAATGTGTTCAGCCAATGGAAAAATAGCACAGAAAGTACCAGTACCATTTCTAACCTCTGATTGGGTGGGCAGCCTACAGCCCGCCTCCAAAGTCGCCTGCTGCCCACCCCCTCTTCTGGTCGTGTTCAAACACAAAGCTCTGAAGCAGACCTGTGCACTGTACAGTCTCTCGGAGCATGAACAAACATTAACTCAGATGGCTCAAATTGCACACACAAGGCAAAGCAAGTAAAAGCACACACACTGTCCCACTGCTCGTGAAAAATCGAAGAGAAGTTTTCTGTCAGAAAACATTCTGCCAGAAAGCCTTTAGGACATCAGGGGATGTGGTATAAAGACCAACAAAGTCCATGTAGACAGGGGAATATTCTATATGAGTGGATCATACGCTGGACTTTCCTGCAGTAGCCTGTGGTTTGAGTCCCACGTGAAACCTTTTACATTTTACATTATTTTAACCCCAACCATGATCTTTTCCCACACCTTACCAAGAAGTTTTGGTGCCTAAACCTAACCAAATTGCAACCGTTTAACAATGTCAGCCACATGTTAGAAAGGCTTTCTAGCAGAAAGCTTCTCTGTTCTGCAGGATGCATGCTTCTGTTTCCCCTGTCGGAAATATGTTATTGCCAATGAGAGGGATGTTGTTTTTACCTTATGTGGTTTTAACAACTGGAAAGCGGAACTCGAGCATGACAGGGGGTTACAAAAGCATGCATCCAGCCACAGTCATGTACAGGCTGCAACCACGTGGTCTGAGCACAACTGCAGAGAGGCAACAGGGGAAACAATCGACTGTATGCTGGTAGGTAAAACACAGCTCGAAAAGAACCGATATTATGTCAAGAGCATTGGTGGTGTAGTTAAGTTTCTGTGTGTGAACAAGTTAGGGCTCCGTGGAGCAACAGAAACCTTAAAGTATGACCACCTGTAAGTATGAGCTGTAAGCATTGCTGCGGGTCTTTTTTTTAAATTGTTTGAATATACCTTAGAGAAGGACGACAAGCTAGCTGATATTGCTAAGGTTATACCTAAAAATGCCAAGTACACCTCTAAGGATATTCAAAACAAGATCACTGAAACACTGGAAAACATGGTTCTTGCCAGAGGTCAGGAAAAGGTATGCAAACGCTGACTCTGCAGGGTTTTGCATGAAAAGTGATGGGACTAGGGACAGGTGTAATGTTGACAATTTGTCCATAATGATTCAATTTGTATGTGATTCCATGCCAGAGGAGCATCTGATTGCGTTGCTTGACTTGCATTAACTTGATGTACATGTCCACTGAAATATCGAGACATCTTTCTGATGCTGGTTACAGTGCTGACAACATAATTAACCAGTGTTATGATGGTGCATCGGAGATGAGTGGAGTATGTGGTGGTGTGCAAGCATTGCTTCAAAAGAAGCTTGCTCGATATATTCCATATATTCATTGTTATAACCACCAGTTACACTTAGTGGTTGTGCATGCCTTGCAGGGTGAGCCATGTGCCAAAACGTTTTTCGACCTCTCTAGTTCCCTGTATAACTTCTTCCATCACCACTGTGTCAGAAAAGTATGATGCTTCTTGTCTACTATACTAATTGGTCTTCTGCATTTAGCCCATCCAAACACCTCATACACAAACACACAGCCATATGCTGGATAGGCCTGAGGGCACAATGGCAGGAACTTGCATCTGACCAGCTGTCATTTTGCCAGATTTTTGTGCCATCTTGCCAGGGATTCGAACTTGCAACCTTCGCGCTACCGTTTCTCTAACCTCTCTGGTCTACCTACCGCCCAAGTTGCCCACCTAATATTTCAACCAGCCCATCCTAATATAGCAGGCTAAAACCGGCCCTGCGGGGTTATTTCCTGAAAATTGAATAAACACGGGGTGCCAGTGTGAAATGGGGCTAAGTTAGCCCAGAAGCCTAGACACGACAAGAAAGCTTTTTAAAATGAATCAGGAAACCAAACCCTAACCCTCGTCCTAACCCAACAAGACACAAAATACTGCTTTAAGTACTAAGGCTTCGTAAAAAATTTTCAAAAAGATTTTGTGTGAGCAACTTGCTCCTGTACTGTTTTTCCTGTCGCTCTAGGTCCCAACTGCTTTGCTGGGAACAGGGTGATCCCAGGGGGGGAGCGTGTAAACATTGATGAGCAGACAGTATGCTACTGTACCTACTGGGACGGGACGTGGCACACCCATCCCCAGGCAACCTGCGAGCAGCGCCCCCAGCCCAGCCTGACACCCAGCGCCCGCACCGAGCCCCCCAGAGACGAGGAGACCAGGGGGAGAGGGGGGAGGGCGTTTATCCCCAGACTGGATGTGATACCATGAAGTGGAGTGTTACATAAATGTCTCATAGAGGCAGAGCCACTCTGCAGGTACAAATAAACTCTAACGTTATCTATTACTATCAGCAGAGCTAAACTGGCCTTCAATATAGCATTATTCAACATGCATATTTTTGTTTAACCAGAAACAAGTCTTGCTCTGAAATCTCGTGAGAGGTGAGTTGTTGCAGGAAGACTTTCTGTTTCTGGTTGAACAAAAAGGATCTTACTCTTTAACAAAAGGTCTGTCTCTGTAGGGATCCTGTCCATAATGTTGTCAGACACTTAGAATAACAATCTGAGCCTGTCAGTGGAAAGAGCACTTTTAGTGTAGAAGACATAAATAAACATTATTGTATTGCATTTTGAGCTAGTTATTCCTAGTATTATCAGTATGAGAAGTAAAAATGTAAGGTCAGACTTATTTTATTCCAACATACTGTAACTCTGTTTGGCTACTTACCTTACGTACCTGTTCGATTTTTAAACATTATTTTTCACTTTTAACATTACAAGAGAAAAGACTTTTAGGATGAGGACTAACGGGTGTGTTTGGGAAATGTTAATGCTATCTCGGGGAGCATTGGCTGGGGTTGCAGGAGTGTAAACTTCCCAAAGTCCAGTAAAGACCAGGACAGAGCTGCTAACGTTAGCCTAAACTCTGATAGCATCTAGGACCGGCTTTCACACAGTGGGGAAACAGTGGATGTGCTGTCATTCTACGTATCCTTGTAACCCCATAAACCTATGGAGTTAGTTAATGACATGCTCCTTGGCCTTGTCTGAATTAATGCTCAGTTACTACTATAGGCTACGTAATAAGCTAGTTAGCCAGACATGCTAACGGTTGCAGCTTTCATTAGAGCAGACAAAACACACTGTTTAATCCATTCCTTACACTTTCGCTCATGTTTTTGGTTTTAGAGAGTAAAAACATTTAAAAAAATGTAAAAACAAAAAGACACCACCCTCCAAACTCCTTAAACGCTGAGTAGTGCTCTTCCTAGAGGCTCACGCACACTGCATTCGGTTGCTAAGCTATGGTTGGACGATGTTTGGGGGATGAGTTTAGCAAACTGTCAATTAATCGACGTAAAATGAATCAACTTCAATGTTGATAATCAATTAACTGTTTAAAGTAATTTATTAAGCAAAAATATTCACCGGTTCCAGCAGTAAAATGTGAGGATTAGCTGCTTCTGAATTTTGAATGGAGTCTCTTTGAGTTTTGGACTGTTGAAGATGTCACCTTGGGCTCTGAGAGCGCTCTTGAGATTGTCAATTTTCACTATTGTCAGACATTTTATTGACTTTTGATTCTATTTAGTCGTTACCCAACCTTCCACTCGTTGGGTAAGCAGAGTCAGAAATGAACGTACATCGGCGTGACTGAGAAAATCTGAACGACCACTTTCTTAATGTAACACAATTATAACATAACACAAATGTAATGGTGTATATGATGAATATGATGTACTGGAGTTTGGCCCCCACTAAGACTAGCTGGTGCCATTGGCATCACCTAATGGGGATCCTTTTAAATAAATAAATATAATTAATCGATTCAATCAACAACAAAAAAAGAAAAAAAAAAGTTGCAGCCTTAAGATGCATGTGAAGCATGAAGAGGAATGAGGAAAGATGGCTGTGAAGAGTAAAAAAGGGGGGTGAAGAGGAGCCACACACTGACAGGGAGATAGGTATTGAAAAAGCAATGCCTAGTGTGGGTGAGGCCACCTTTGTCTGGACAAATATTCACTCACTGCTGTTAAAGAAACTGTAATTATTTCTCAGTTTATCCCTTCCTGCACATGGGCAAATCTACAATCTACCTACCTACCTACTTACCTGACACTTCTTTACCTCATAAAACCTCTCATCTTTCCACTGGGGAATATGGATGGAGTCAGGGAGTGCGAAATGAATGCATTGGTGAGACATACAGTAAGCGACAGAGGGGAAAGCGTTGGGGGTGCAGGTGGTGGCCTGGTTTCTCTCCATGGACCTGCTGCTAGTTTCCGTAAAGGCCAGAGATGTCCAAGTAGACCAGACACACACACACATACACGCACACAGAATGACTGTGTAAGCGGAAAAACTGATGATTCACACACTACCTGGAGTAACAGACAGTACATACAAATGTAATGCTAAGGGTACACGCCAGTAAGCATTCATCACCCTCCTGTATACTGTACATGTCGGTCATCTTCCTGTTAGTGTCAGTTTGACTGTTGACCTATTGAATAATGTAGCTTTTTTCCTTCACCCGTTCTCCTGCAGTGACACACAGACGTTCATTATATTATTTCATGTTCTCCTGACAACACACGTCAAAGTGCTGATAGTCAGCTTCAATCAGGTTCAAATGCTCTACAGGACAGTATTTAATGGTACTCAGGTTTATAACCCTTTCTTCCAGTGGTTAGTCTTACTGTAGTCTGAATGCCTTCCTTAACACCCTCCCTGTTAAATGTGTGCTATGTTGTTGTATCAACTGTAAGTAACTCCAATTGCTGTTTAAGTGTAACTGTACAGATATTAATGATTATCTGTAAGCTAAAGGTTGGGAAATAAAGCTTTTACAGCCTGTCATACCTTCCCCCGTGTCTTATTAGGTTTCAATGTGCTCTCTAATGGTAGGACTGAGGAAGTGCATTACATATATGCAATAAAGCAATGTTTTGTCGATCATCGTGCTGTCAAGTGTTTGTAATTTTAGGTAATGTTAATTTCTTTTTACTGTTTTTTTGGTCTTACTTTAACAATTGCATTATTGTGAAGCACTCCGTGACCTTGCTCTGTGAAAAGTGCTACACTAAAACTTTACGTTAAAATAAGGCATTTGGAGCTTTGTGTATTCTTATATCAAATAGGAACATTGGAGCAACTGTGGAGAAAGGGACTTTATGGCTGGCTAGAAGTGGCCATGTTTGAAAATGACTGTACAATATAGCATGTTAACACACGTGGACTATGTAGAATACAAGAATCACAGTACATACTAGCAATACATAAATGGAACGAGAATCCCATGCTTAATTTACTTAAGACTTTCCCCACCACATAACCTCAAGCTAAATTCCCATAGCTGTGGAATTGAGTTGTGTAAATCAACTTTTATGAATCCTACATCAAAACCTGTACTAAGAGCAACTGTTTTCACATTGTAAAACGCAGCAAATATCCAAATATCCTTTACTTACAAAAAGCTCATATATGCTCCCAATCCATGAAGAACATTAATGCTAGCTCATATTTCAACATTTTAAACTACATTCCCTCCAAAATAGTTTAATCTACATAAAGTGTACATGAATACACCAAGACATGAGGCTTGATTACCAACAGTTTTTATTGAAAACAAACAGAAGTGCAGGTCCAGCTCAGGCTATGCTGCCAGCGTTGGAGGCAATCCTGGGCCAAAGGTCAGCACACTCTTTGGCCACTGGGCCTGTGATGGCTGAGCCTGCAGATGCAGAGAAGAAGGCAGTTACTTTAGTTCCTGACTGCTGCACTTGAAACTACAACATAACACAGAGAGGAAGAACATGTAAAACAAACTTCAAGTAGTGTTAACTTCATTACTGAATGCATTAGTGGTTTGTCGTTTGTTTTCAGGGTGTAGCCACAGATCTTTAGTAGACTGTCCACAAAGAGCAGTCTTTGATGAATCAATGCACTATTACTTATAAAAGCAACATCTTCCTAGACTCTGGTTGTATTGAGAAGACTAAAGCTGTCTCATCACTGATTGAGATTAGTCAGCCACAGTGTGTCGCTGCCATCTCACCCACAGTGATGAGGTCAATATTCCCTTCTACGACAACTCACCCAGCCACTGAGCAGACAAAGCAAGTGCTTTTTGAAGGGGGACCATCTTCCTATTAACCTACCTCCTTGTTACCTGAACCTTGTTACTACACATGCACACTAATTTAGACTATTATTCAAAATTTGATACGAGTCACGTAAACAGCATAATTCCGTTTGGATATTCTGAATTAGTCCTTATTCTGAATGTAGCATTCTCCCATTGAGACATGTGGGATGTGGCGATATTATTCAGGTTTTAGGAGCATTCTTTGGACATATACAGGGCATTCACAGCCTCTTGCCTGTTTACATTCAGCTCTGTGCGTTGTAAACTAACCAACCGTTTGCATGGCTGGGGTAAAGATGCATACACAAATGAAAAGCCCTGGATATCAATAGGTTTTTGGATATGCACAAATATCGCAATGCTGACCTTTTAAAGAAGAGGGGTTGAATGAATGAAAGAGGGAGGCTGTGCTCGCACGGTTGAAAAAGAATGCATGTAAATGGGAATATTAGTGGAATATTCATTTTCATTAGCCATGTAAACAGCACAGTAGGAATACTGTCTTTTCCAGAATAAGGGCAAAATCCGGAATATTTTGTGCATGTAAACGCTGTCAGTAATGCAAAGGTCCTGCTGGTGAATAAATACTGATGCCACTTGGTAAAAAAAAAAAAACTACATATATTTAATATTGAATCTCACTCAGCACACACACCTACAAACAATATAATATGATAATCCCTGAAAAGACTAAATTACTGAACCCAACATCTAAAATGCCTCAAGACAAATATCTACCTAGCTGCTCTCAACGCTGAGCTTGAGGTCATTACAGATACATGAGCAAAGCCAATACATCAAATCTATTATTTCCTCTGTAATGAGCCTGCTGTCAAAATACAACTGCACAAAGAGCACGACAGATAAAAAAGGAGTCTGGTGTAGCATCCAAACCAACCCACCTTTCATTTCTCCTTTGTTGTTTACTATGACACCCGCGTTGTCTTCAAAGTACAGAAACACGCCGTCTTTTCGCCGATACGACTTCCGCTGCCGGATCACCACCGCAGGATGTACTGTGGACAGAGCAGAGGGGCTTAATGCAAGTTAATACAAAGCCACAGAACACACACCTGTGTTAACCAGTATTTTGACTTGGCTGAAGAATACAGAGACACGGCCACTGCAACAGAGAGCAGAGGCAGTAGAAACACTTTAATCTACAGGTTATCCTGAATCACTGCATTAACCCAACCACTGTGTTGTTAGTAGTTGGGTTGCAGTACATGTTATTCAGTGTTCTGCCTACAAAGCTGTAAATGAGAGCCTGTGCTTTCAGTTAGGACTGGGCAATACAGCTGAAAAATGTATCACGATAAAATGTTTTATATCAGTTAATAGATAATTACTGAACTACACACCTCATAAATGATTGGCTGTTTGCGTGTCACTCGTAGCAAGCCCCATCATCTAGACTCTGAGTCAGGGTGTATTCGTTATGTGCTTTCATGGCGGTTTGCATTTAACTGAAACTAGTGAACATTCGATTTAACAACTTTCTTATTGCTATTAATGAAGTGTCTATTGCTGGTACATAGCTATCGTTTTATCGCCCAGGCCTACTTCCAGTCTTCCTCACACTCGGCTCATATGGAGTTAAAAACCAATGTTGACTCCCTCTATTTGCCAACACATCTCTTCATTTCAGCTGCTATTTTTTTTTCACTGCCATAACACCACGTGTACGTTTCCAGCAGTGGAACTGCTCCGTTATGCTTCCACTCTGCAGTAACGATCACACAGGCCTGTTGTCTCCACTCACCCTTCTTCCGGAGCTCTGGCTTGCCTTTCTTGACTGTGGCCATGACCATGTCACCCACTCCTGCAGCAGGCAGACGGTTCAGGCGCCCCTTGATGCCCTTTACAGAGATGATGTACAGGTTCTTAGCACCTGGAGAACGGAGGGAGAACACCAACTTGAGAAAGGGGACAGCATGGGAGAAGGAGAGATCAACAAGACACCAGGATATGGTTTTCTGAACACTGTGGTATTCATGCTTCCATTTTAATTGGGTGAGCTTGTCTCATCACTGATTGAGATTAGTCAGCCACAGTGTGTCGCTGCCATCTCACCCACAGTGATGAGGTCAATATTCCCTTCTACGACAACTCACCCAGCCACTGAGCAGACAAAGCAAGTGCTTTTTGAAGGGGAGAACAAGGAGAAAAATACAAAACGTACAGTGTGCCAGAATTAAATAAAGTTATTTACTCACTTAAAAAAAATGGATTAAAGTAAATTAAACACAACTGTCGGCTAATTAACCAGCTCCCACTGAGCTTGTCTAATCACCACAATATAATGCACACTACATTAATTACATCTTTATCTGTTGTGGTTACAGGGGTCCAAAATCATTCATCTCAGAAGGTTTGATCACACAAATGCCTGTATTAAGTTTTATTCTTCAGAGCATCCAGTTACCATGGTTAAGGAATAGTTAACAGCATTTCTGACAATACACTTACTTGCTTTCTTGCAGAGAGTTAGGAGCAACCAGCAGCTGGTTATGTTAGCTTAGCATAAAGACTGGAAACAGGGAGAAACAGCTAGCCCATTTCAGTCTAAAAGTGTGTTTTAACAATAACAAAAGTCTAATAGAGATGAGAATAAGCACTTTCCATGTTTCCGTGACAATACAATAGGTTCAACTGAGGCGCACCTGTGTTGTCAGCGCAGTTGATGACCGCTCCCACTGGGAGACCCAGCGAGATGCGGAACTTGGCTCCAGATGAACCACCACGTCCTGTTAAGAAGACAGGAACACACAATTAAAAGAATCCGTTTTCACCTGGACTACCACCAAGACAAGTCAAGCCATTTGTAATAAAAGAAACATCTTATTAAAAAAGAACCATCTCTGCATTTAACATCCAGTTTGAGTCGTTTTACTTCTCACCTTATCACAATAATTGACATTTAATTGGTTTCCCATAAACAGAAACTGGATATCCTGATGTAGTTATTAACAGGTGAAGCTCAAACTGTTAATTTTTGCATGCTTTTGTCAAGACTGTCAGAGAATGTCAAAAAGGAAAGACCAGTTAACAAAAACACGCTGGCATTCCTCTAAGAAATCATAATGCATACAGCTGTCAACACTGAGGCTTACACCATCAGTAGGCCTCAAACTTCAGAGCCGAGTGAAAATCGTTTGGTAAACCTTTCAGCAACTGACCCCAGCATGGGCTGTTTGACACACATACAGCATGTTGTCTGTTGCCTAGTTCACCAGCCAGGAAAGTTCACTTGGTAGTTGATAACGCAGGATGCTACCGTTTCTCCAGTTTCACAGGCAGTAAAATTCATTCACCTTCTCCCATGCTAAGGCTGTCTTCCAACTACATGTTGGCCCTACTAACAATGTACGTACCGTCTGAAAGCTAATGTCACCATGCACCCCAGAATTTGTTCGAAACGCTTTGGCTGTCGCCTTGTATTCACAAGTTAATTTGCTCCAACAGAGGCGAAAATGTCGAGCTGTCCACGACTCACACCGTTACATGCACCGGCTCTGCCTAGCTTAGCCTCAGCTAGCTTGGGCCAATTCCCCCTAACTGCGACATCTAGAAGCCCGGGACCTGCCGTGTGAGTTCAGTAAATGGAGCGACACCAAGACTGTCACGATTAAACTTGTCTGAAGTTCACGGCGAGCAGCAAATCGAGACATTCGGCCTTTAGCTTTACTTGCTTCATGCCTGCATGGCGCTGGCAGCGAAACATGGCTTCCGCCAACTAGCCAGCGAAAACGCCATCGTTCAGAAGTTATCGACCGTTTTCATAAATGGAGAACTAATCGCGTACATATGTTGTCGTCCTTGCTCTATCACACACAAACAACATTATAAGATCCTGCGGGGCGTAAAAACCAGCAGATGAATGTGGATTTGACAAGGTGGGTTTCATACCTCTCTTGGACATTGCTGCAGAGGGGAAAGAGGAAGGCGGAGAAAGGAATTGTGGGATATAAAGTTGAACAGAACGTCATCCGGGTCGTGGCGCGGAGACGTGCTGCATTCAGGGGCTGTCGGAAACATCTTAAGCATGGATGTGTATTTTTTTTTATGGAAAGATGTTACGACATTCATCACTTACAGTCTTTTTTTTCTTAACCCAAACAATAGCACTGAAACAATGTCCTATTCAAACAATTAGAAAGCTTAAATGTTTTTAAAAAGACACCACCCTGGCCTTTGTTGTTGTTACTGAAATATTTTCTACATACAACTGAGAAAGAAGAAAAGGAGAAATTACAGCATAAAGGGCATGCTGAAACCTTTGCAACTGGGGAAGAGAAGCTTTCAAAATAATGAAAAATGATGTGCAGGTAATGCAACAAAGGGAAAAGTCAAAAGATTGGAAAAGCAGGAATTGACAAACAGTGCTCACAAAAATGTTTGACCCACCAACACTTGGTCACATCCCCCAAATTACAATAAATAGATGAATTAATAAAGTACATGTTTTCACTAACATCTCTGTGGTGTCTAGAAATGGAGATAGTTTTGGTTTTACTTGCCTTGGTTTTGAGATGACTCAGATTTATGCCTTCCCCTCAGTGCAATGGAAGTAAATGGAATTTAATTTGCGGTGGTCACAGCATTGAAAAATTACATTTAAAAATTAAACATCAACATGTCTTTCCAAAAACAATGTCCCAGCTCTGATTGCAACACAAGCTGTTAGCTCTGTAGTGTCTTGGAAGTGACACATCACAGTCAGAAATGTTGACTGGACCATCTAAAACCAGTAAAATATTGATTCTGACATGTACATTAAAAAAACTCTTTGAGAATAGTAGTTTTTTATTTTGTCTGTTTTGTACAGCTGAACGTTTCAAAGCAGAAAGAAAGAGGCTTGTATTTATTAAAGCAGCCATTTTTTGCCAGCAGAAACCAGCTGTAAACACAACACTAACATATTATCACCTTATAAAGTTAATGTGGCAAAATTGTCAGCAAATAGTTGCTTATTTACACATTCATATTTATTTACACATTATTAGCTGATAGATGCTCTCCTACGTTCACCAGCTAGTTGCTAACTGTGTTTGTCTGCCTTTTTTTAGCTGAAAACAGAAGGTGGATGAGAGCGATGAGACTAAACCAAACAGTAAAGTTGTGGGCCGAAAAACCAAAACGATGAGCTGACAGACGCTGTAAAGCTCTGCAGATCTGAGGGAAACTGCAGAGTTGGGTGGTAATTCTCTGTGGGTTCATCACTATACGCGACCCCTTTACCATTACAGGAAGTCATTTGATCCATTGTTGATATAACTTCATCCTTCCTGCCAAGTCAGTAATGTCAGATGAGAAGTAAAGAGTATGAGAGAGATTCCTTTTCTCTCATTTACACAACCGGGGTAAGGCATCAACTCTAACATATAATATGTTTGCTATAGAAACAGAACATCTGCGTAACATAATAGTGACGTGAGGTGATGGGTAATTGTTGATAATTAATAATATTTTTGATGAAAAAGATTTGTAATGGCACAAAACAATATGTATCTTCAGATTGTGTTGTGGATAACATGCAAGTAAATCTAACGCACAGCTGAGGCTGATGGGAATGTCGTCATTAGGTTTTGAGGTATCTTGTCCTGAACTAAAGTGGAAATTTTGACCTGCTTGTGGTGCTAAGTGATATTAGGATTCAACATGGAGACCACAAAGACACCAACAAAGTGACATTTACTGACCAAGCATTCCAAATAGTAGCAGTCTCTGTAGACATGTTTTAGAAAATAGCAAGAAATAATTTTTTATTTTCTATTTTCTAAATGCATAGTGGGGCTTTAAAGGACACATAATGTCAACACTAGCCATTTAAACCTAATCTTTTTTTCTAGATAATGAACTTTTCCTTTCTTACAGAAATAGTTCAACATTTTGGGTCATACTTATTTGAATTCTTTCCGTGGGTGAGATGAGAAGATCGGTACCACTCTCGGTATCACTCAAACCTTTTATGTCTACCTCTTTTGTCGCCTATGGTGATAACATTTGCACTCAATATTTTAGAGGAGTCTTGTGCATGTGTTACTTTTTATAGCTTATTATAGTTATCATCTTATTCTGAAAGGTGCGAGTGAGCTGTGGAGTCATACATCCTGGCAGGGAACACATTTCTCTTCATGATCTTATCAGGTATGTAGTGTAGTGTCAGAGTTTTTCCCCCCCAAGGAATTCTAACCAAATAAAGAAATTAAAATGAATTTTAACACATATGGACATATATAATTTAAGGAAGTTGTTGCGCAAAATGAGAACATTCAATTGGCCCATTGAAAGCAAATAGAATAAAATGTGATTTTGTCTTTAAATATTGTATCCTATAACTGATTTAGATATGTTTGAGATAGACAGTATGGTTGTCCTAAGCAAGTCAGACCTTCTTCATTATGTCATCATGTTGATGTTGCCATTGCCACAGGCTACTGTGCTCTAAGCTGCAAACTCACAACAACAATTCAATTCAATTCAGTTTTATTTATATAGCGCCATATCATGACAAAGTTATCTCAGGGCACCTCCTCGAATAGAGCAAGTCTAGACCGACTCTTTATATTTACAGAGACCCAACAGTTCCCACCATGAGCAAGCACTATGCGACAGTGGCAAGGAAAAACTCCCTTTTAACAGGTAGAAACCTTGAGCAGAACCAGGCTCAAGGTGGGCGGTCATCTGAATCGACCGGTTGGGTTGAAGGGGGAGAGGGGGAGAGCGGGAGAGAGAGAGCAGGAGGAAAGAGAACATACAGCAGCACAATACAGTTCCACATAGAGATGTAGAGCAATAGTTGTGGTAATGGCATTGATGTTAACACCAACAGAAACAACACTAAGAGCAACATTATAATAGCAATACTAATAATAAGAGCAAAAACAGTAATAGCAGCAGCGGGTGCAGAGCAGGAGCACGGGGGCAGCAGGCGGCAGCAACCACAGACCCAGACTCTACAGCTCCGGAGGCAGAAACACCTGCAGAAAGCAACAGAAGGGGGGAGAGAGAGAGAGAGAGAGAGACTTCTTCAACTACGGGAAGAAGTTGAATACAAGAACAACAACAGCTCCATATCAGTTACACAGCCAATAGAAATAGAGCAGCCCATCCCATTTTTCTCACCACCTGAAAAGAATTGCAAAGTATTTCTACCCACTGTAAATTCCCATAAAACTGTTCTTATTATTTAATAAATCGCTGTGGAAGTGCTCCAACTCTGAGTAACCTGACATTGTGTATGGGGAAAATTCATGGGAGTTTTACATTCAGAATGAGGGGCAAAAAAAAAATAGCTTCTCCCATTTCACACCTCTATAATGTACAGGGTTCAATATGGTTGAAAGGAATGTTGTCCGGCTACGTCTAAAGACGTCTAAAGTTTTGCAAAAAGGCGGGGCTTGTCTGTTTTGGAAGGTTACAAGAAATTGTCATAACAGCCTGACGCAATATTGTTTAATGTAGGATTAAATATTCATCTCAATAGTACTTACTATTTGTTATTTGTATATAGAACTCACTAAATGCATCAAAGTGAATATCGTTATCATCACCACAGGACTGTGTTTCCTACCTGCCTGTTTTCCTCGTCTCTACGTCCTTGTTGAAAAGGCAAAGACCTGGGCTGACGCTCAGAGCTACTGCAGGTGGAAGTACACCAACCTGGCCTCTGTACGTAATAAGCAAGACTTGGCCCAGCTCAATGAACTTATAGAAAGTTATGATCCCAAAGTCTGGATAGGACTGTACGATGACATTAGCAGCTGGAGGTGGTCACTGGGAAAGGAGGGTTATTATGGTGAAGGGGAGGCCGAGTTCAGGATGTGGAGGAGAGGTAAACCCAATAACGCTAATGGATATCAGGACTGTGTGGCAATGGAAACCAAAGGGACATGAGCAGATAGTACTTGCAGTGAAAAGAAGCCATGTGTCTGCAACAGAGGTAAGAAGAAAAATACTCTAATGAACACTGATAACCAGCTCTCTCTTAAGTCACACATTGGGCCTCCTGCAAGAACCACTCGTATGAACAAATTTGTTCTAAGTGGCACGTACAAGTGATTTAAGACTTGCTGCATTCACCTTTTTTTAGTGCCTTCATCTGAATTAATTTAGAAACCTAATGTAAAATCAATATTCACTGCATCATGAGTAATGTGCATCATGTCTTGCCAATCTGAGAGGTCCTACCCAACATCTTTTGGCGTCAAACTTCACGTCAAACCCTTTTGTTATTACTGTTATGGTACGGCTCTGCAATGCCACAGCACTGACAGCTGAATTCATATTTCAGGTCCCCCAGTATGACTTTTGACAGTGCTACATTTGTTATGTTTTTATATGCTTTTGTGAATGAAGCTCCCCCACAAATTTAGCAGAACAGGTGCGGATATAGTCCAAAAAGCAGACTTGGACAGCGGATACGACCACGGTTCGGTTTTCAGTTACAGTGAGAGTATCTGAATACATGAACATGTTCACACGTGTTGGTCAGCACGTACAGTCTGTGCAGTCATACATTTTGGGCTGCAGACAGACGGTCTGCGAGGACCCTTGCAGAAATGGGCAGTAACAAAATTTACATCATGCGAACCCTCGCTTTCATTGTATAGCAATTTGAGGACATCAATTATGCTAATAATCAAATCTCACAAATGCGCACCTGCTACGTATGGTGGTGGCATCCATCTTGTTGAAACGAGCGATTTACAATAGGTTTGTGCAGTTAAGAGGGTCTGCTGAATTCGACTTGGAACACTCTATATGAGCAAGTCTCACGGGAAAAAGGAAGGGTTCAGGATAAGAATGCAAAAATGTTCTTGCATGAGGCCCAATCTCTTTCAGTTCACAACCACATTCCAGTCTGTACCTTCTATGTGTTTGCTACAACCACCACAGAGAAGAAGTGAATATGTTTATCTAGGTGCAAAGACCGAGGACTTTTTCCCCTTCATCTTTGTGAATTTTCTGATGTTAAACTCAGACAAAACCGAAGTTATTGTACTTGGCCCCGAACACCTTCGAAACACATTATCTAAAGATATAGTTTCTCTAGATGGCATTGCCCTGGCCTCCAGCGAAACCGTAAGGAATCTTGGAGTTATCTTTGATCAGGATATGTCCTTTAACTCCCAAATAAAACAAACTTCAAGAACTGCCTTTTTCATTTACGTAACATTGCAAAAATCAGGCACATCCTATCTCAAAAAGATGCAGAAAAACTAGTCCATGCATTTGTTACGTCTAGGCTGGACTACTGCAACTCTCTATTATCAGGCTGCCCCAATAAATCCCTTAAGACTCTCCAGCTGATTCAGAATGCTGCGGCACGCTTACTGACAAGAACCAGAAAAAGAGAACATATTTCTCCAATATTAGCTTCTCTACACTGGCTCCCTGTAAAATCCAGAATAGAATTTAAAATCCTTCTCCTCACATTCAAAGCCCTAAATGGTCAGGCACCATCATATCTCAAAGAGCTCATAGTACCCTCTTACCCCACTAGAGCACTGCGCTCCCAGAATGCAGGGTTCCTTGTGGTTCCTAGAGCCTTCAGCTATCAAGCTCCTCTCCTGTGGAACCAGATCCCAGTTTGTGTACGGGAGGCGGACAACCTCCTCACATTTAAGAGTAGGCTTAAGACTTTCCTCTTTGATAAAGCTTATAGTAGGGCTGACTCAGGTGACCCCTGAGCCCCCCTTAGTTATGCTGCTATAGGCCTAGACTGCCGGGGGACTTCCTATGATGCACTGAGCTCCTTTCTCCTCCTCTTCCTCTCCATCTGTACGCCCTCATATCCCATCAATGCTTGTTATTAATTCAACTTCTTCCCGTAGTTGTGTGCTTTCTCTCCTGTCTCTCTCTCTCCCTCCCCTTCTGTTGCTTTCTGCAGGTGTTTCTGCCTCTGGAGCTGTGGAGTCTGGGTCTGTGGTTGCTGCTGCCTGCTGCCCCCGTGCTCCTGCTCTGCACCCGCTGATGCTATTGCTGTTGTTGCTGTTGTTATTAGTATTGCTATTATAATGTTGCTCTTAGTGTTGTTTCCGTTGGTGTTAACATCAATGCTATTACCATATCTATACTGTATTGTGCTGCTGTATGTTCTCTTTCCTCCTGCTCTCTCTCTCCCGCTCCCCCCTTCCCCTTCAACCCAACCGGTCGAGGCAGATGACCGCCCACCTTGAGCCTGGTTCTGCTCGAGGTTTCTACCTGTTAAAAGGGAGTTTTTCCCTTGCCACTGTCGCATAGTGCTTGCTCATGGTGGGAACTGTTGGGTCTCTGTAAATATAAAGAGTCGGTCTAGACTTGCTCTATTCGAAAAAGTGCCCTGAGATAACTTTGTTATGATATGGCGCTATATAAATAAAACTGAATTGAATTGAAATTGAATGAGGCAAAGACCTGGAGTGAGGCTCAGAGCTACTGCAGGGAGCACTACACTGATCTGGCCAGTGTGAGGAACCAATCTGAGAATGACCAGATAGAGATGATGACCCAGAACCAAACCACATGGATCAGCCTCCACAGAGACTCATGGAAATGGTCGGATGGGGGCACCTTTTCATTCAGTAACTAGCATACTGCCACAAAAGAACCAAACCGTGGTTTACTTGAATCTTGTGTGGCGTCAAATTATGGCAAATGGGAGGACTGGCCTTGCAGCTATGAACATTTCTTTGTCTGTTACTCTGGTGAGCTGAGGTCATATACATACACGCAAAAAAAACATGTAGCAACTGGTCTAAAGTTTTTACTTTCTAAAATAAATGATTTTCCTCACAAGGTCGAGCAAGGAAGTAGGTTTTGCGGGTGGTTCTGACTAAAACAGGCTCATCAGTGGACCTGGAAGAGACGAAGGAAGCTGTCTTGCAGAAGGTAACGATGTATGATCACAATGCAGAGAGCGACTGTTCTCATTAGAAAAATGACAGCTTTGGTACTTTGTTCCAACTTTAAAAAAACACAGATGTGTAGGGTTTCTTGACAAGCAACCTCTTGAGGGTGTGCAAATAATGACTCGTCTCTGAGAAGCAAAGGTGGATGTAGGGTGATGCTGTTATAGTGCTGAAATACTTCTTGGAGGTCGAGGTGGATGGTTGGGCATATAAAGTGTCGAACGTTGACATAGAAGACCACTGTTGGTACACTGGCTCCCACCAACAGTCAATCAGTGGCTGAAACGTGAACCAGATCTAGGGTTTAGGTACATGTAGGTATGGGTGTCAAGGGTACTATACCGAAAGCTAGAACCTGAATAAAACTTTAAATAAATTTGGTCCACCAACTTTACTGTAATTTCACTGTGCGTTATAAACGGTAACTGTGAAATTTTATATTTTTTTATTTAATTTCTCAGACAATTTAAAGCTGGGGTAGGCAAAACCTGTGCAACCTTGGCAAAACCTTCTGCCTCTCTCTCTGCTGCCTCGTATCACTCTGCTAAGCCCCTCCCACCAAACCAACAACTTCGACCGGTTCCCCTGTGAAACCTCATGCCTCGTAGGGTTCACTCTCCACAGCGTGAGCCTCACCGAGACCGTGGTCCCTCCCACCCTGACTTGTTTTCTCAAAGACGCCCCTCCAGCGCTTCGCGGCCGCAGAGCAGAGCAGGAAGAGAGGCTAGTACACCACACACACACACCACTGTCCCCCGTCAAAAGTTATTCCCCACTGTTTGCCACTCGTCAATACGAGCCCTATGGCATCGAACATAATGAGCCAGAAGCTCCGTGTGGAGCCGGGACGTGTTTTGTAGTATACGCTGCTGTAGGCATTTGTAGAACAGCCAATAGGAATGCGCCCTCTCTGAAACAACCTGTGATTGGCCAAAGTCTCCCGTCAGGGTCTAGATTTTCTGAAGCCTGAAAACAGAACCAATAGGAAGGGCTGAAGTAGAGGTTTGCTCTCAAACCATTTGAATTAAAATATGCTGAACAGTTATTGATTTTTTGCCCAAAGAAGCCAAACAAATACTGCCTACCCCACCTTTAATGCTGTGTCCAGCCTGCTTTCTGTGAGTGCTGCAGCTCCTGATGTAAATGTTTGATGGAGCACACACATTACCTCTTAGTATAGTATATGATGTTTTTGAGATAGCAATGGAAACTTCATTACACTTAAATATTTCTGCCTCTCAGTTTAATCAAAGACTGGAGGGCCACGGCCTGAGTGAAGACATCAGGCTGAGATGGGTGAAGCAGCCTGATGGAAAGATCTTCCACAAGGAGGGAAAAGAGGAAGAAGAGGAGGAGGAGGAGAGCTGCATCACCAGCTGATAAAATTGCACTGCATGATTCGGTTGCCCAGTTTTATTTTTTATCTTCACGCCTACAATAGCTCTTGAGAAGAAAATGTTTTAGTTTCAGTAGAGTTGATGTTTTTTGCTATCTGTTCTATGTTCATCCTACTTCTTTGAATTAGCACCTAAGGTCAGATTGTCTTTTTTTCCATTTCATTTTCTGCACTGAATGTATGGTGTTTTAATGCAGTTTGGTTTCCTATGTTTTACTGTTTTTTATACTTCTGTTTTCAGTTTGAGGTGAGATGTTTTCATAAGCCCCTTCATAGTGATGAATGTGAGAACGTTGTGTTAATTTGTTGGAAGAGTATAAGGTATAAAGTGTGATATTTTCTGTCATGGCTCCCTGTTTTTTTTCTCTACAATTCAAGATTATATTGACCTTTCTGGAGGAAATTAAAACACCAAGAGAATGTGATGGTAGAGGATGAAGCAGCCCTAAAGGAAAAAAACATTTTACGAATAGATGGAGTCCATATAGCACACTTGTCTCACCAATTCTGGATCTCTATTAGGTCATTTAACCCTTTCAAGCTGATAAAAGACTAATGAAAACATACTGTAGGTCACATATGTTGAGAGACTTGTGAGGGTATTTGGAAACACAGTATTAGGACCACTAGAGCTCATGGTACCCTGCTACCCCATTAGAGCACTGCACTCCCAGAATTCAGGGTTCCTTCCTTGAAGGGGAGTCAGAGCCTTCAGCTATCAAGCTTCTCTTCTGTGGAACCAGATCCCAGTTTGTGAACGGGAGGCAGACACCCTCCTCACATTTAAGAGTAGGCTTAAGACTTTCCTCTTTGATAAAGCTTATAGTAGGGCTGACTCAGGTGACCCCTGAGCCCCCCCTTAGTTATGCTGCTATAGGCCTAGACTGCTGGGGGACTTCCTATGATGCACTGAGCTCGTCTCTCCTCCTCTTCCTCTCCATCTGTACGCCCTCATATCCCATCAATGCTTGTTACTAATTCAACATCTTCCCGTAGTTGTGTGCTTTCTCTCCCCTCTCTACCAATACCATTACCACAGCTATTGCTTTACATCTCTATGTGGAACTGTATTGTGCTGCTGTATGTTCTCTTTCCTCCTGCTCGCTCTCTCTCTCTCTCTCTCTCTCTCTCTCTCTCCCCCCCTCCCCCTTCAACCCAACCGGTCGAGGCAGATGACCGCCCACCTAGAGCCTCGAGGTTTCTACCTGTTAAAAGGGACTTTTTCCTTGCCACTGTCGCCTAGTGCTGCTCATGGTGGGAACTGTCTCTGTAAATATAGAGTACGGTCTAGACCTGCTCTATATGAAAAGTGCCCTGAGATATGGCGCTATATAAATAAAACTGAATTTAAATTGAACATCAGACAGCATAGTAAGTATCCCATATTCAGCTGAATGGTATAAAGGAATTTAGTTTTTTTTCCAATTCTGTATTGGATGATTCTCTCTCTCGGCAGATGCTTCCCTCCACAGAGAAACAGGTAGTCACCAGCGTGTGTACAGTGACTTTGAATCCACCACCAGATAGCAGCAAATCACCATCACTGTTTCTGTAGACTCTCCTTTTTCCAGCTAGAATGTGTAACACAGCTCTGAGCACATTATTATATGAATCAATCAGTTAAACTTTATTTATATAGCACAAGTCATACATCAAATGTAACTCCAAGTGTTGAACATGAAGAGGGTTTAAAAGTAAAATGAATAAAATCAAGTATAATAGAATAAAACTAATAATAAGATAAGAAATAAGAAGAAACAGTAAAAGTGCAAGTAGAAATAAACACACACTAGATAAAAGCCAGGCTAAAAGGTGTGTTTTAAAGATATCCACACTCTCTGCCCCCGTCAGGTCCTCCGGCAGGCCATTCCACAGGCTGGGGTCATAGTGGCTAAAAGCGGCTATGGGTTTTAGACCGGGCCCTAAGAACAATCAAGAGACAACTACCAGAGGACCAGAGGGATCTAGTGGACCGTGTCAGACAGGTCGTCGGGAGTGAGACCATTTAGTGATTTGTAGACCAATAAAACAAATGATTGGTTCTTGGTCAAAAGACGAGCACATTGTTCTACAACTATGGGTACTATGGTGCACCTGCAGTACACAGGTGTTTTCACTTATTATACCAGAGTAGACCTCTTCTCTGGACTGTGTGGGTGTGAACAAACTGCTTCACTGACATTTTCCTCATACTCTGTTAGCTTTGTTGCACAGTCTGTCTCTGTAGGGATCCATTCCATAATGTTGTCAGACACTTTGAATAATAATCTGAGCCTGTCAGTGGCAAAAACAAGCACTTTTAGTGGATGGACTTTGACGGGTGCAGTTGCCTGCAAGGATTTCATTGCAGCCTGTTTGCAGATGCCAGCGGAGGCGATCTTCTGGACCTAGTCCAAAACCTTTGGTAACTATTAGTCATTTAGACCCCAAAACATAATAGGGCCCAGGTTTAAAAATTTCCCTTTAAGTAAAAAAATGTTAAATTACGTAAACAAAATTATCCGACTGCCGACCACAACATGGACTTCCATTCTTAGTAAGCTGCACAGTCAGTCAATGTTTTTTCATTCTTATTCGTACATTTTTTTTTTGTCTTTTCTCTTTTGGTGTACAATTTACTGGATTTTTTTATTTGAAAGCGCATACAAGTACACATAATGTTGTACCTGATGTTTTGATTGCATAATACATCCTGCATTGCCATTTACTCATTGGCATTGGAGCACACTTCAAACGTCGTATGTCAAAAGAAAAAGCATACAAAGAATCATCTAAATAGAAGTTGCTGTGTCATCTGATGATTATTTCAGAAAACGTATGTGTTTAAGAAGCTACGATGTTCATGTGCCCAGCTGAAATCTGGTATTTTTTTCACATATGAAACATAACAATTAGCCAGTTGGACATGAGAAGAAAAAGTCCTCCAAATGGATAACCGTTTTTCTTTTTTCTTTTCTCATTTGGTGTACAATTTATTTGAAATGTGTATTTGAAAGTACATACAAGTACACATAATGTTGTAACTGATGTTTTGTTTGCATAATACTTCCTGCATCGTCATTCAGTCGTTGGCATTGGAGCATACTTCAACGTCAAAAGAAAAAGCATACAAAGAATCATCTAAATGGAAGTTGCTGTGTCATCTGATCATTAATGTCAGAGAGTGACTGTGCCTGGGTCAGGGCTAATCTGTCCGGACAAAGACTCCCCACAGAAATACATTTAAACCTAGGAGAGCACTCCCAGGGCCACCTTGACATTTTACCGTTTAGTTCTTTGTCTTCACCAGACACCTGTCCTATAGCATAACAATTGAAAAGGACCTTTCTGGATAACTGTAATGTCAATAGAGGAAGTCAAATCCACATTTTGACGGATGCCTGGTAAGGATGAATAACAGACAAAAACCAAAATGTCAAGTCATGCTTTCAATTTGTGTCTCTTTGTGTATTATCCAGCTTGCCGCTCTGAAGTCCTTACAATCTCAAAACATTGGAACGACTGTCACAATTTAAGATGAAGTTATTCAGAGAGTACTTTTAGTAAAAAGTTTGGGAAACAGAAGGCATTTAAATGAAATCTACATTAATCAATACACTTTACATTACATCTGATATTTTTCGGGGTTGAAAGCTCCTAGTAAGTGGACCTTGAATTAAGATTATTTGGTCACACACATATTGTTCCCAAGGTCAGGAATCATGTTACTCAAAACATATAAGCAGAGTGTTTACATATTTCAAGAGCACATGGTTCATTAAATTCACTCAACACACAATGATATGAAAAATAAATGAAAAAGAAGCAATTATATTTTGTTCCTTGTGCCTTATGTTAGACCATTTTCCCCCCAGCTAAAGGCCATAGAAGTAACCTTCACTACCTCATCAAACTAGCCCATGCATCAAGGCCCTCGGGCCCTGGTATGTGTCAAAACCCTAAAAAAGGCAGTGAACCTTTTTCCTGTTGGGTCCCAGTATGTTTTATAGAAAATGGGAGTGGGTCCCAAGGCGAAAGAAACTAAATTCCTCACTTCCTCAGGTCCCGGACTGAAACAGTATAAAATCCCCTGAGGTGATGATGGTTAGCATTTAGTGGAAATGTAGATTTAGCTAATTCTCTTCTTGCATCTAGCATGATGTAAAATTAATGTAATTGTAAAAAATAGAATTGCCTCAATCCCCAACTGACAACATAGGTACTAGATGAAAAACACATTTATGTTATTTGATGTAGGACTGGAAATCAAAGAGGTAACAGCAAAGTACAAAAGACAGAAAGGGACATTTGGCTCTGATGAAAGGCATGAAAGGATTATAAAATGCAGAGAACCAAGGGAATTTCAGAATTGTGCTTCATGGAACAGGCTTTCAGTCAGTATAAAAAATCATCAGAGCAGTCTCAACTTTCTACTCTAATGATCATGAAAACATGTATGAAATCCAACTTTGGCTGCAACTCAAGATGTCAAAATGTCCCCCCAACACATGCTCCCCTGCAACATCAAAAAGAAGAGAAGTCTCCACAATGTTTTTTGTTTTACCATTTGGATTATTAATTTTTTATTTATTCAGTTATCTGTTTAATTATATTTCTTCATCTGCCAATTGTATTTAATTGGAGCAGTTCTTTAAAGGAAATTCTTCTAAAAATCCACAACTATTAGCCTTGTTTCCCTATAATTACAATCAAGTTACACGGATTTTTCTAGGAAATTATTAGTAAATCATACAGACCCGTAAAAATAACTTCTTATAATTTACTAATAATTTCTCAACATAAACGTCTAAATGCTGTTTCAAAGACATCTCCACGCTGCCAGGGATACAATTCTCATCAAGAAATAGTGAATCATTGAATTATTTGGCCCAAAAGTAATACATTGGAATAATCCTAAAAAAAAGAACTAAAAAAAAAAAACTAGTGTAAGTAGAATGTAATTGCCCCTAAATTGCTAAAACTCCCAAATTCCAGATAAAAATACAGAGGTCATGACCTCAGTGTCTTCTATGGTAGCTATGGTCCTGACAACATGTTACATACTGTGGTCAAAAGGATAAGATTAAGTTTGTTATGCTATGAGGGGTGTATAAATGCTGTAAAACTGCACAGAGCCTGTATGTCCAGGTATGCAGGTATTTGTTTATGTGTGTGTGGCCTTGAAGTCCTTCTTTCAAAGTCTCCTTGTGAAGTGAATACACAGACATACCGCTGTCGGACGTTGTTTAATAATTCAGATCCAGCGTCCTTCCTCTGCACAGTGTCTTTTCTTCTCTCATCAGAGGTGGTGGAGAAAGATTTGCTCTCTTCCTTCTGTTTCTGTCCGTCTGACAGCAGCTCAGTGGGGTTCAGAGAGCACATCATGCGCATGTAGCGGTGTACGCTCGAGTCCAGCCTGTGACCTTTGCTACACCACTCATCTTTCATCCCCTTTTCTGAATTCTGAAAAGAACAGCTGATCCCCCAGATTTCACTCTCTGGCCACTGTACACTCGACAATAAGAGACCCAGACCCCACAAGATCCCAGCCTGGAATTTTCCTTTCTGTTTCTAGCCACACTAACATCATGATTCTAGGGATGGCAATGTTGGTCTATCGTAGACAGAGGCGTAGATTTGGGTATGGACCTGAATTGTCCCTATCCAGTATTTTTACTGATCTCAGATGATGTTGTCACTTTGTTAGTATTGTAGTTTAAACGTTTCAAGCATTGCAGAATGTATCAGTCAGTCAACTGATATTATATTTAAATTTTAGGCTGGGGATGTTAGCTAATTTGTGATCGAAGAAGAACCAAAGTGTCAGTAACATCTTTAACATCATATCTATTTAACTAACGCCACCCCCAAACCTCCCCTTTTTTCAAGAGTAGATCAGGAGTTGAGTTATTTTTGTATGGGTCATTATATTATACCACAGGGGTAAACTGGCCACAGCTTGTCCATCTCATTGGTTTGTTTGTGAATGTCAGGCACCATTTTATCAAGAGAATACAGGTGGCAGCAGTTTACTGTGATATGTTTGGCCACAATAATCGTGCCATGAAAATTTGACTCTGTCAGTCAGTCAGGCCACCGCTTTGGTCCAGAATGAAATATCTAAACAACTATTTGATGGAGTGCCATGAAACTTTGTGCAGACATTCATGATCCTCAGAGGATGAATACCAGTGACTTTTCTGATCCCCTGACTTTTCCTCTAGCGCCACCATGAGGTTGACATTTTTGGTTTTTCAGTGACATACAAGTATCATAACAACTATGGATAAATTGTCATGAAATTTGGTACAGTCATTCATGTCCTCCTCAGGATGAATTGTAACCATTTTGGTCATCTTCTGACTTTTCATCCAGTGCCATCATCAGGTCAAAACAGATATTCCCATCAGCCTCAGCTATACTGTCTGAATTAGCACATAACAGGTTAAACCTAGATGGTGAACATTGTAAACATTATTTCTGCTAAACGTCAGCAGCATAGCATTGATATTTTTAGCATGTCACTGACATTAGCATTTAGCTCAAAGAAGTGCTTTGCCAAAGCACAGCATCACAAAGATGTGTCTTGTTTTTTTGTGCTGCTTTTGAGTGGTCATGAGGAAAAACCTGTCACTCATTGCATATATACACCCTTCTCAAAGGCTCTGTGGCTGAGCTAAATATCCAAAATGTAAATGCAGCTCCTGTCTAGGGGGTGAGGATGAATAAAAGCAGTCAGGCAGAAGGGATCCAGGGACACTGACACCAAGCCTTGAACCAACATTCAGAGGAAGAGATGCCACAATCTCAAGGCTGAATGCCCGATATGTTGTCCTTTCATTCAGATAGACTGATGATTTGTATGTGTGTGTGTGTGTGTGTGTGTGTGTGTCTTTGTGTAATTAATAAGTGTATGCTCTGCCTCCTCCTCATAGCTGTATTTTCAAAGTGGGCTTTGAATGTCTGTCTCCTCCTCCACACTATCTATCTATCTATCTATCTATCTATCTATCTATCTATCTATCTATCTATCTATCTATCTATCTATCTATCTATCTATCTATCTATCTATCTATCTATCTATCAATCTATCTATCTATCTATCTATCTATCTATCTATCTATCTATCTGCACATCAATGACAAACTGATGAATGACAAATGGCAACGGCTACAGTAATAACTAACAACTGGAGTCTGTGGTTCCTGCAAGTATCAGAGGATCATACAGACAAATAAATAAATTGATTAAAAAAAGTCTTCTAGACTTCGGTTATTCTTGTCCTCCTGATGCTCAGTGCCACTTGCCACCACAACATCACTGCATGTTCTGATGAGAACAGTGTTTAGCCTGCAGACAGAACTTGGTGGTAACAGGTCAATGTCAATTTGTGCTGTGAAAACCAAGCAGATGTTGAAAAGTGTGGCATGTCTGTCATCCACCTTCTGTTCCTGTCTCCTGTTTGAATGAAGATAAGGTTGTAAAAAACAAACATGATTTTTTTTTCTATTTGGGTTTCTTGGAAAAAACGGTAGAGGTTGAGAAAGGTTACAGATGACTTGGGTTTTGTTTCAGTTCTCCCCCTTAAGCGATAAGTTTGGGGTTCAGTATTTTCCTTTTAGTCAAAAAAAGCCCCAACCAACAATGTGTTAGTCTGTCTCTCAATACTTTCTGACTTCCCTCCCATTGTGACACTGGATCAAAAGTCAGGGGATCACCAAAGTCATTAGGATACATCCTCTGGGAACCACAAATGTCTGTACAGCATTTGTGCCAATCCATCCAGTAGATGTGGAGATATTTCACTGGATACGTGAAAACTTTGACCTGCAGGAGGCACAGGAGAAAAAGTCAGAGGATCACCAAAGTCCTTAGGATCCATCCTCTGGGGACCATGAATGTCTGTACCACATTTCATAGCAATCCAGCAAAACGTTGTTGAGATATTTCAGTCTGGACCAAACTCAGTGGACCGACTGACCAACTATGTTATTGCATGCTACTCATGACATATATAAGAGGTTTCTCACTTAAAGAGGCTGAATCCTCCAGATATTGTAACATGTGTAATGAACGTGTTCGAGCAGTTCTTGTCTCGTAAAGTCAAAAAGGGTCAGGTTTATCACTAGGAGGTACCCTTAAAAAGTAGACATAGTGTAAAGCTGGTAAAGTTTTGGAGTTGGAGGCACATTTGACAGAGCTGAGCTCAGTATGGAAAGTAATGTAATGCGTAATATAGCTAATTGCTAATTACTTTTGTTGTTGAGTAATTAGTAAATTACTAGTTAATGGGTAATGAGTAATTAGTAATTGATTGCATTTTCCCTTCCAGTAACTTGCCCAACACTTTTCACAATAAAGGATAGAATGAACATAACATAAACACAGAAAATAAAATGTTTCCAATGTAAATAAAAAGAACAATAAAACTGAATTTTCAAAAGTAATAAATAAAAAAGTAAAAGTTTATAAATTCACCTTCGATTGCTATTTAACAGACTGTAGACTGCAAACAAAATCATACACATTCAATGAAATTGGCCAACAACCTAAATGAATAATGTTTTATTATTAGTTTGCTGTACCTCACCTTTTGTTTTTTTTATTTATTACTATGTGGGAGATTTGCTTGGCTTTTGTGTGATGCATCTTCACACACCCTTCGAGCATTTAGTGAATTATTGATTGGCGCCTTAGGAGGCCATTTATGGTAATTAAGCCTCAAACTTTTCTCAGAATCCGCAGATCCGAGCTGGAGGTTATGTGTTCTAATTCTTGTGGCACTTCATTCTGGCATTCAAAATCACACAGTGTTTGGCCTGGTTGAAGCACTACAAGTCGATTTCAATTCAATTCAATTCAATTCAGTTCAATTCAGTTGAATTTCAGAACGTATACTCTAATTTAGCTGAAACTTCAAGGGAACATGCAATTGTTGCTGTCTGGTTAAAGGCGTGTATCATTCATGGTGGAGGAGATGTTCATAGTTATATAATTAAAAGATGCCCCAACCAAAGCAGGCCATTTTTCTTAGTGCCTGAGCTCATTTATTGATGTAAAGAGCCATCTACTATTGACCTACAAGAAAATGCAGAGTGCAGAATATTCAGTGTGTGCTGAGGGGAGATGCCAGACTGATGTTACTACTAGTAGTAAAGTTAGGTTGCTAGGATACAATGGCAGGCTGGAGTGAGATGGAGGGGGAGTTTTGTGTGCTGGGTGTGCGTGTGTGTGAGGCGGGGGGGCTACAGAATCAGATGGTACTGCTACTGAATGCTTATCAGACATCTAGGAAAGAGAGAATGTAACAGAAGGAGGCAGGAAAAAGACAAAAATAGGAAGATGAAGAAGAGGCAGAAAAGGCAGAAAACAGCGAGGGAAGGAGAGAGAGAGAGAGAGAGAGAGAGAGAGACAGGAAGAGGGAGGAGGGTTGTGAAGATATCTCCTGAGAGAAGAAAGGCAGTATAGGTGAGAGAGGAGGGAGAAGAAGAGCGAAAAGTGTTTATGTGCACGTGCATGTGTGTGTGTGTGTGTGTGTGTGTGTGAAGCTGAGGGTGTGTGGAAAACTCTAGGGAGCGAGGGAGGAAGAGAAATGTAGGAGGAGAGGAGATGAGAAGGCAAGAAGCAACTGTGTGAGAGAGATGAAGGAAGACACACTACACGGCCAAAAGTATATGGACACTTGAACATTACACCCATACTGTATGTGACTGTTGAACATGTGATTCCAAAACTATGGGCATTAATGTGCTGCAATAACAACGTCCAACCTCCTTTACGTTTCAGGATTTCCACCAGATTTTGGAATCTGACTGCAGGGATTTATTTGATATATAAAATGAATACTTTGGTACCCTGTGGTGAATTTAATTTGAATTGTTTTATGTATCTTGTATCTTTTACGAGCTGTACTTATATACTTGTTTTAATGAATTGTTTTCTTGTATCTTTTATTATTTTGTATCTTCAAGTCATTTTAAACATTTTAATCAACATCATTGCAAATGATGCAGGGTGAGAACTGAGGTTTGCAACCCTACCACAAAATCGTTCATATTGGATGATTCAGCAAAATGCTGGATTACGTTATTGGCAAGTTTTTTAATGTCTAATGCCAAAAAAACATTTCAACAAATGAAGCTCAGCGTAAGTTCAATCAGGAAGACTATCTTTATGCCTCATTCATTAACATCCCTCTCTCTCTCTTCCTGAGACGACGAGACGAGTTGAAACTTGCAATGCGCCGGTCTGCAACGTTCTGAAACCTGCCAGTTTACACCAATGTGAGTGAATGAGGATAGTAATAGGGAGTTACTTGCTACAGTTGCATTTCTAGTATTGATGAAACGGCGAAAACATAGAAAAAACCAGAGGGTCAAGATGCCCAGCTGACTTCACTACAAGCTGATTGGCTGGTGACGTGCCTTACATTCTAAAACCAGCCACTGGTGACTTGACAAGCTGAGTCTCAGGCGACGCCATCAGCCGGCTTGAGTTGAGCTGAGACAGTCACTTATCCAACCAGATTTTGCCACGATCTCCATCAGCCAATCATATTGCTGCTGTCAAACTTAAAATCTGTTCAGCTGTCATTTTAGTGCGGAATCACTGTGACCCTCCTCCCTCCTCCATCCCATTCACCTCCAGTATCCTATACTGCTCACGGCTACTCTGCCCCCCTTAAAATATGATGATGTCACGATGGGGTCTAATTGCCAAAGACTCTTAACATTACTCATCTTTATGCACATGTCAATAAATATTTGTTCACTCGTACTGAAGGCTCTCCTGATTGAATATCTGTTCATGGCAACTTGCCTTATTCACTTTGCTGCACAGAGTTAGATGAGAAGATTGGTACCACTCTCATGTCTGTCCGGCAAATATGAAGCTACTGCCAGCAGCTGGTTAGCTTAGCTTAGCATTGAGACTGGAAACAGGGGGAATAGCTAGCCTGGTTCTGTCCAAGGACAACAAAATCTGCATACCAGCACCTCTAAAGTTCATTCATTAACATGTCATACTTTGTTTAATCTGTACAACAGCCAAAGTGTAAAAATGACATGTGGCTTTATAGAGGTTATATGCTGGACTATTTCTTGGCCGGGAACAGTAGCTTGTCTTGTTGTCACCCTGACCTTGCCAGGCTACCAGTGAAGACTTTATTCCTTTAAAGCTGCACTGATCAAAATTTTTATATTAACAATGGGAAATTAGTGACAAGCCCACAGATAATTATCACCTGACTTTGCAGTTCTCCATAGCTCATGGAGCATTTTAATGTCTTTTGCTTTACAGTTGGTTACAGTTGGTTCGCTCTCTAAACCTTGTTTTCAGCAGCAGAAGGCAGCTGTTTTCAGTGACAAAGCTTCTGACAAACCCGCTGTAGACTACCTGCCCAGCACCACACAGCAGACAGACACAGTTAGCAAGAAGCTGATGAACATAGTGGAACATTTTCTTCTACTAAAGAGCCAAATTTCCCTCAGGAGTTGGTGGAGACCAAAACAGCTAAAAGGAGAGTGAATATTAGACTTACATTAATCACCTGGCCACAAACATGACTTCAATAAAATGATAACGTTGCTCCCTTTCTCCTGGATGTGATAGCGTGTCAATGTGTTTACAGCTTGATGCACTGCCCCCACATGGCCAAAAAATGTAAATAGTGCAGGTTAAGGTTAGAGAAAGACAACAAGCAAACATTAATTGCAGATCGGTGACTACCGAGTGCGACACCGTGAATGCCGAGGCTCAAATCGTCGAGACTACAAAGATGCAGTCGGTGTTTAAATGAATCCCATTTAAATTGATTAAATGAATGGGTGGGGTTGTGGTCAGTGTTTTGTGCGAGGTAGTCAAGTTTTTCCACACCAAAGGAAAGGACCTTCCCCAGACTGTTGCTACAAAGTTGAAATGAGACAATTGTAGCATTAGGATTTTCCTTAATTGCCTTAATTGGAACTAACGGATTAAGCCCAAACAAGAAGTACAAAAAAAAGTATGTGGACAAAGGCGTACCTTTGGCAATTTAGTACAAAAGCCATATAGTGACAGGCAGGCCGACATCTACATTGTTGCTCATCATTTCTGTACAGTGTTGTGTCTGAAGGAAAAGCGTGAAAGAGATACAGGGGATGAAAGATACAGATAGAGTGAGTGCCAGAGAGAGAGAGAGTGATAGAGAGACCCAGAGACAGAGACAGAGAGCGAGTGAACTAAGCAGAGGAGCAGCATGCTTCTAACCTGAGGGCAGAGCAGTGTGTGATATTCCCATGGCTACTATTGTGATAGACACCGCAACCAAACCAGACAGCAGGCTGCTTAACACTCAGCATCAGGCCCTCTTTAATCTGACAAAATACAGCCCAGCCGAGAGCTGGATGGATGGATATGCACACACACACACACACACGCAGTTACAGCTCTGAATCCAAAATGAGGATAAATATTTGATAAGGAACGCCTCGTGAGTTGAATTTGCAGACAAATCACGTCGCTCGCCGTGTCCATGGAAAAAAAACAAAACACCACACTCTTTAACAGAGGATCTAGGTCAAATACAGTGCGGCTTCTTCAGGCGGCCTACAACTGAGGGTGGACCTCTCTATTTGGCTCCAGACCCTTCTGCTGGTAACAGTGATAGAGACTCAAAGTAGTGTCAGTCATTTCCTTCGATGTTCATTCTTCTTCAGGATCCTTTAACACGTCACAGCTCCTAATGGACAATCATAGTTGGGAGTATGCAGTCCACTTGTTTAGTGAGTGGTTTGCAAACTACACCTAAGCTCGATCAAGCTCTGCAGGTACGCTGCACACCTGAAAGTTTGGTTTCTTGTGGAAATGTGTCCTTAATGCTGTGGCACCCGGGAGGGTAGGTGTACACATGGATGGATTACTGAACAAGCCTACCAGGGGCCCAAGTGGTCAGCGGGCCCCAAACCGACCACAAAGAGACACAAATGACACAAAGCAACCAGAATGAGATGCAAAATGGCTAAGAAAAAATTCAAAAACTATACCACAGAAAACACAAAATGACTACAGAGAGACATGCAAAATGATCACAATGGGATGCAAAATTACTAAAAGTACATGCAAAACAACAAATAATTTATGCAAAATGACCATAAAAACACATTAAACAACCACAGAGATGCAAAACGAGTAAAGATAGACTCAAAACAATCCAACTGAGATGCAAAATGGCTAAAAAAAGACGCAAAACGACCACAAATTGATGCACAATGACTAAAAATAGACACAAGACAACTAGAAAGAGACACAAAACGTTTTATTGTCATTTTGCGTGTGTTTTAGTCTGGGTGTGAGGGTGGGGGGCCATTTAAGTGTCTGTGCCCAGGAGCCCATTATTTCATAATCCGTCCATGGGTGTACAGTAGTGGAAAGCTTCCCAGCATGCACTGGGGCAACAGGTTCATGGACACCAATCTCTGCTTATGCATGTTTCTATAGCATTGCTTATTATTATTATTGTGACATTTTGATCCATAGTGTTCCCACTCTTCCTACATGGTATCTGGGATTATTTTAGTCAGTACTAGGAGCAAATACGGTTAGACCGTTAGTGTTGTTGTGTGTGTTTTGTTTGGTGACGCATCCTCAGATGTGAGAGCTGAGATGTTCTGTTGCTCTGATGATTTTCTGCTCTGAAAAACTAATACAGCTCCCTATAGAGCTGGAAGCTTTGTCACATTACAGGGTTCCCACGGTCAAAATTAGTGAAAACAAAAGAATATGGGTGCCATAATAATATTCTGTGCTACATTTTTGCTATAATGCCTGTTGTAGGGAACAGCACTCTGGAGGAAGCGCCTCATTATAGCGCCCTATGATCACTATATAGGCCTACCTATTTTAAACTAAAATAAAGTTGTGGAAATGGGGTAAAATATTATGGAAAAGTTTTGAAAATTCATTGGTAAAAATGTGTGGGAACCCTGACATTAAAGCGGTACTCCAGCAATTTAGTATTGCACTTCCATAAAGTTGGTTGACTTGGGAAAGACAGATTAAAAAAATGAAAAAGAATGGTCAAAATTGATGCACCAGAGGCTGCAATATCTGGACTTCTAGTTATGCAGTGTTGGGGACAGTAATGTATTACTTTTAGCAGTAACGAAGTAATATAACGAGTTACTAATAGGATTTCGCTAATATTATTACATTTACTATGTCAAGTAACACGTTACCACCCGAAATAAGTGTTTATTGTTTTATTTTTTTGACAATTCACCCACACCCACTTCAGCCAGTGTGTCACCAGAAAAAATAGCCCTCGAAGAATTTCCTGTTGCCGAAATCCGATCACGGAGATGGCTGCAGAGTCAGACACATAATTTATCAGACCTTGATCCTTTGTCGGCCTGCCTATCCTGGCATCCAAGGCTATTTGTTTATTTAAAAAGGTCTAGGCTATAAAATTGTTCTATATCATCACTATTGTTAAAGTTCCCCTCCACTCAAAAACATGTGTCTCCTTGTTCCTCCAGTTGAGTGTTTGAGCTTCACTATACAGAATGATGTCTGTGCAGAGTTTGACACTAGAAGGATGTTTTCACATTCATCTACTGAAAGTGGAAAGTTTCTATGTGCTCACTGAAAATCTGATTTTCAGGGGCAGGCCTACAAGCATGATGTGTGACATCACAAATAGTTTGGAAGTCAATCCTGGTCCAGTATTCAAAAATGTGATGTGGAAACTTGAAGCCTCCAATGCACACACACTGAGAATGGACTTTACAGTGAAGCAAGAATCATATCAGATACAAATTATCATTCAAAGGACAGCAATTTATATACACGTTAAAACATGTCTGGAGGAGATATTTAAAGTGGTAATAGACAAGTCTTTTGCTTTAACTTATCATTATGAAGTCAATGTTGATTGCACACTGTAATGGCTATAGAATAATGACACCAGCAGCGTTTAGATTGGTTCCCTATAAGCCTCGCTTTCACTGTGCAATTCTGTCTACGATCTCCCGGAAATGAAGGCTTGATTTACGGCACAAAGGAAGTGCGTCAACCATTGCGAAGTCAAAACTGAAAGAGGATAGCAATGGACGTATAAAGAGAGCGGGGATAGCACTTTTACACAAGGTGTAGGATAGCGCTTTTTTTTAGCTATTGGTAGCTATTCTTGCGAAAATGAGTAACTGTGGAAACTCTACCCGTCCAAAGAAAAAGAGCCCCGTTAACGGAGGAGGAAAAGAAGGCGAAGAGGGAGAGTGATGAAAGTTGTCTATTGCCACTTTAATATAAGCGGGCAATTTTAATACAAAGTGGTAACCACTGCATGTGAATGCATGAATGTGCCAGATCTGCGCTCCAGCTATAGGATATACAATTTCCCCCACCACTGGATTTGTAATGAACTGTCAATTCAATCAATTAATCAATTAAGTTGCAATCTCATAATAACATAGGTAGGTGAAAGAAAAAAGGCTGCCCTAGGCCTCTGTAAATCGCAGATGCTCACTAAATCTTTTGTTTGTTATCAGTTATTGCTATATTACACCATTTGTTTTTTTCCACCAATAATACAGCGAAAATTATAAGGAATTTTTAATAACTTTTCTATCCACATGTTATCCTAGAACTACAGCTAAGATGATGTGCTTGTTACATCATCTCAGTATCCGGCCATCACACAGAGTGAAATGTCTTCAGCCAAACATGTAAGCTCAACTTGGATGTATTATTTACTGGCAGCACGAACCAGGACAACCTGACAACCCATCAACATTTCTCAACAGCAGAGCATGGAGAGCATCTCCAGCCTGAGACACATCCCATTATTTTACAGAACTGCACTTCACCACACAGGTGGGATATAAGGACCATACCCAAATTCTGTTTCTGTGCTATAAGCTTATCCTGCACATTTCCTCACAAATCATAAAGACAAATAGATGCAGAGTCATCCAACATACTCTATATCACTCTGTTCCTTTATATCATGTTATCAGAATCATTCTAATTATATTCATGTATATTAGGCTAAAGATTTGGTTTTGTAACAACTGTGAGTGTGACTCAGTCAGTTCCGGCTGAGTACTGGAGTGATCAGTTACATAATGTGGGTTTTCCTTTGGGTTTATATCGGTAGTCTTTCAGGGCAGCAGTTCTCACCTGGTGTAATGGGACATGCTTATGTAACCTAGACAAATCTTGCTGCTGCCTTGATATATAGCAGCAGATGTGGCCTGAAATGTTCTATTGCTTTTTTCTTTTCATGTTTGAGTTGTGTGAGGTTTCATGCCCTATGGGCCCTTGAAACAGTCTACTTTCTCTACCTCTATCTATCTGTCTATCTGTTATGTAATTTATGTAATCTTATAAAAAAATATTTATCAAAAGCCTTTGGCACCATTTTCAAATGATATTCTTAATTACTAATGGACAACTGATATGGCGAGTTACTTGTGGTTTCCCCCAGGGGTCCATCCTTGGACCGTTTATATTCCTCTTCTACATCAATGACCTGGTCACTGCATCATCATCTATGTTTCCACATGGAAAGTGGAGGTGCTGAGGGGCCTGCAGCACAAATCACCAGTTTATAATAAAAAGTTTTATTTATATATATATATATATATATATATATATATATATATAACTTTTATATTGTTTCCTCCTGTTTTATTTGGATTGGTTTTTAATCTGTTGGTGGTGTTTCAGTAGTTCAATCCTGCCAGTGGCATTCCAAAGTCTATGTAAGGTAACGTGAATATGGTCCTACTGTATTTTTAATAACTGTTACTGTAATTGTAAACTATTTGTACAATAAGCTATATTTCATTAATATGCACTGATTTGATTATAGCTTTTAATTATAAAAATAGATCCAGTAAATGGGAGTTGCTCTAGAGTTTGGCAGTTTTAATGATATTTATGTTTAAACATCTTGCCAACTCCCTGATGAGACAGGGAGAAACAGAAAGGGCACACCTGAGGGTGAGCAGTGAGATGGAGCGCACATATATGAACAGTAGAAGTGGTGGAGACTCCGGGAAGAAGTCAAGAAATAGTCATAACCTCCTGTAAAATCAGACCGTATTGTTTTTTAAACTCAACAGATTAAACAAACCAGATATAACATGTTCATTTGTGAGCTTTAGAAGTGCTGGTAGACATATTTTTGAACTTTGGACAGAGCCAGGCTAGCTGTTTTCCTCTGTTTCCAGTCTTTATGCTAAGCTAAGTTAACTGACTGCTAGCTTCATATTTACCGTACAGACACGAGTGTGGTATCTATCTTCTTATCTAACTCTCGGCAAGAAAGTACATTTGACTGATAATATAATATTTGGTGGCCAAGGAGTTCCTAGATACCTCCATCCATCCATCCATTTTCTATACCGCTTATCCTCTTAGAGGGTCGCGGGGGGGGGGGGGGCTGGAGCCAATCCCAGCTGACATTGGGCGAGAGACGGGGTACACCCAGGACTGGTCGCCAGTCAATCACAGGGCTGACACACAGAGACAGACAAACATTCACACTCACAGTCACACCTACGGACAATTTAGAATCACCAATTAACCTAACTTGCATGTCTTTGGATTCCTAGATACCTATTCTCTTTAAATCTAAACTCTAATTTTGGCTGTTGTTTTGGTGCATCACTTGGCTGTGTTACTGAAACCATAATGTCTTCCTGCTTACATTTTATGTTTAGCTATGAAGGCTAAATGCTCATGACCCAGCTTAGCTTCCATTTGCCACATTGTTAGATCTACTATTTCAACATTACCAAATACATTTGAAAATGTATCTAATTTCACTAGTTTTACCAAAGTTTGTGGGGGTTGCAGTTAGATTATTTTTATTGAGATTTGTTGAGTTGAGGTTTTGGCCACTTTTTACTTACTTCTTGCCTGGGTTAAGTTCACAAGTTCCACCATTTCTAAGCATACAATGACAGCATTTATTTTTGTCCAAAAAGGTATGAATTTCCACGGAAATCCAGCTAAATCCAAACTCATATACCTACAGTACCACAAGTTTTATTTCAGGAAACCCCCCAAAAATGAAATAATGTTCATAGTTATTGGTGTAGTTTGTGCATTTCTCTGCCGAGCTACATGTGATCACACTGATCTCCACCCTCATTACAGTTCCATTTATTTATTACAGTTACATTTTGAAAATCAAACAAAGAAAAAGACCCAGCTTTGTTCCATTCATAAGATACAACATCACAGCAAACTGAAAAAACAGAACAAGCTAATGGCCAATGTGGTGTTGGCGTTGATCCACAATGTCCATCCATAATATGCATCCTGTAGGTCACCCATTTTACAACTTTAAAGTGTCACTTTGAAATTCCACATGCTCACTGTGGACTAGAGGTCTTTATGGGTCCAATCAGTTCCAAGTAACTGAGACCTGACCAGGAACCCAAGTCAGGCCGGGTTCAGATTATATATATCTGTGGGATTCAGGTCTGTGTGTCAGTAAGCGTGTTCTATTCAATTGTCAAGCAAATTTTCAAGCATTTTAATTTCCTTTCAACAATAGTAGTTTAATCATGAACATGATTTCATGTGGCTGAAATCTTGTTTTGAAATGAGACCTTTGAATTATACTGTAGCACTTTGTTACTGCTGGCTAACACGAACATCAGTGTCACCTTGCATTGCTCTGGTTAAATCGGACTCACTATTTTATGTCCAATTTACCTTTCGCTGAGCCCCATCCCCCTTAGTTACTGTTGCTACTGTATGTCTGTCAAGCTTTCTGTTCTTGCACGGCACATATAAGTGTGTCAGTACAATTCAGGAGCTGCATTTTAAGACTGAATGCGTCACGGGCACAACAAGGCTGTCCCATTTCTAAGGCTCCTTCAAATGCGGCCGAATTTGAAGGATCCAACAGCCGGATCCTTCGTGGCCCAACCTTTCCCAAGATTCATTGCACACATGAGAATATGGCGTCCCCAAACGTACCCGCAACAGCGGCCAAGCAGGATTACACTTTAAAATGTAAGTATTGGGATAACTAATAACGAATAACTAACGATACAAATGTTAAGAAGCAAGGGGCCTTAAAAACCTCAAACCTCAACTGCAGCTGTCAAGGTTGCTAGGCGACAGGAGCGGCGCTTTGTGACATTAGTAACGCAGCTAGAAAATCCTCCATAGACCAGACCATCTCATTCAACAACGCTCGGTTCAGCGTGGCCTCCGTAGACTGCGTCCTTAGATGGATGCGGCCCCTGAATTGAGACACAGATATGACGCTAATGATTCACCCCTTGCCTAGGTTAACACTAGGTAACTTCTGTAGGTAGAAAGTTAAGCTAGTTAGCTGGGCATGCTAACAATTGCGGTTTACACTACAACAGATAAACACTGTTTAATCCATTCCTTACACTTCTCTATCGTGCTCTTGTGTTTTTGGTTTTGCCACGGTGATAAAAGCTAAGTAACTCTTACTCCAGCTGTGCACCACTTCAACATGTGGACAAATTCAAAGCTTGACAGGCCTGCTGTGCCTAGTCATGGTTGCTTAGCTATGACTGGACAATTGCTGCTCAGGGGAGGGGTTTAGCAAACAGTCAATTTGGTCATGATTGGCTTTGTAGAATTAGTCCTTTAAACAATTTTGATTGAACATTTTTGGCGAGTGTTAGCTGTTGCAGAGGGGAGGCCTGCCCTTTATGTTGCTGTGTAAAGCAGGGACCTGATGCCAGCTGAATTCTGTCACCACTTTTTAATACAATACCTCAAAGACAAGGGAACTATGTTAAAATCATGCAAACTGAGTCACCTATCCCTTTCCAGTCTCCAGTGACTCCATCGGTTCAGGTCTGTAAAATGTCAGAGTTGCAGTCTCTCCTTCTGTTTCTCCCCCTTCAGCTATGTCACCTAATTCACACATTTCACATTCTCTTTGAAAATTACCTTCTTTAGTTACTATTTGATATCAGAAGCAGCAGATTTTTATTATCTCTCATCATACACCAGCTGAGTGTTTCTTTGTCGCCAGGGGTTCAGACCATCAATGGAAATGTAAGAATTCCTCCAGTCAGTCAATGATAATTTTCATAAGTGCCTTCTGTAGCCAGGATTTGAATGTGGACGAGTGGTGATCACAGCCAGAGTGTACTGTAGTCTTTTTTAGATAATATCATCCCTCTGAAAACCAGCCAAAGAAAATGATTGAGAGTCTTTACATCTTCAGTCTTTGTGAGTTAATACAACAAATAAAAACACAGGACAGTGTAGACATCAGAGTCCTTATGATCTATTTCACACTTTGTACTCAAAGTCTGGTCTGTACCCTCACTGTGCTGGCCCGCATGAGTTGTGATTAAACTGTAGATGTGTTGGAGGCCAGCACAGAAGATTGTTTGGAGTTCGGTCAGTCGAGCTCGGCTGAGATCAGTTGTGTTAAGCTGTCCATTCAGTTCAGGTCAATCAGCAGGCTCAGTTGGCCTCCGGTTTGTTCAGCTTGGTTTGGCAGTGTGAAATAGACTTGAATGAATCCTGCCTCTCCTCCTCTCATGGCCCTGCAGCTTGACATCTTTTTATCTTCTACTTCAGGAGCCACTGATTCACTGAGGAAGAGAAGAGAAGAGAAGAGAAGAGAAGAGAAGAGAAGAAGAGAAGAGAAGAAAAGGAGGAAAGGAGATAATTAGTACAGAAAGGATAAGCAGTGTGGAATAAAACAGAACAAAGGGGTGCCTCAGGTTCCAGAACTTGTGAAGAGAAAGACAAAGCGAGAAACAGAATGTGAACGTGAGAAAGGATAATGAGAGACAAAGGTAAAGGAGAAAAAAAACGGTCCCAATTCCACTAACCTAAAGCAGGTTATGAGTATGTAGTGTGTTCACAGTAGAAAAGTTATGAAATGATGTTAACTCAGAGTAGTCAGTGCACAGACTAAATACCATTTTTGAGTGTGCAATGCATTGAAAAACATTGCTTTCTCTTTGTGAAGGTTACTTGGCAGTGGCATTCGTTGCACGTATTGCATCATTTTCTGCTGGTATAAAATGGTATGTAAATATGTTTTTTTTGTATACAGCAAAAATGGAATACTATAAGGATTAGTATGTAGTACACACTGTATAGAATTAGTATGTTGTATGGATTTGGTTAACTTGTGAGGCAATTCGCGAGATCACACAAGATCACACGAGAATCCATCTCACCAGGCTTCAGGTTATGCGCTTGTGGCCGAACCGCAGTGGTTCGGACCAATCAGTGTCCTATGAGGAACTACTGGCAGCTACGGGCGTGGTTTAGGTGTGACAACTGCGACTGTTCATTAGAAAACAACAATGGCGGCTCCTAAAGAGGTTAGCGTAGCTGCTGCTATAGCATCAGTTTTATCAGAACTGGAGAGTATTTCTTCATTGAAAGAAGAGCAAAGAACGGCACTGATGGCTTTTCTCCATGGAAAAGATGTTTCACTCATCTCCTGGCTTCGGCGTCGTCATATGGTTCGGTGATCTGATTGGTTGAAGTTAGCCCGTGATGACGGTGATAGACAGATGGTTCATACATACAATCACCTACCAAGTATTTTTTGAAAGGGCCTGCCCTTTTCCAAACAGTTTTCAAGGACGACTTCTCAGATGGTTCTGTATAACAAACCATCTGACGCGTCCATGGATGTATAAAGAGAACTGGATACAGTGTCAGAGGCGGGGCCCTGTTCATTCCTATGAAAGTTGCTCAGTGAGGCATGAAACCAAAAAAGTTCGACTACCCAAGTTTGTGTATAAAATTACCCAGATCTTCTGCTTAGCTTCCACATTGTGTGGCCCATAGAGCAAGCGCACTAGCCTTTCCTTTAACGGCCTTGGGCTCGCTCAAATGAATGGCAGTGACAATGCCTAGAAAAATAATTCTGGATTCAGCTATTAGGAAAATGTCTTTTAGGGCCAGTGTGCATCATGTGACAGACTCCGAAGTTGTAATTATGTCAAATTGGCTTCAAAGCCCAGCTCACTTCCTGGGGGCTTGGGCACGTCAGGTTATGGATTTGGCCGACAGGTTCAGGAACTCCTTGATTAATAAACTTTGTCAAGTTTTCAAGCTCGATGTTGGCAGCAGCTTTCCAAAGTTGCTGTTAGATATCTGTAGGTTAAGTCAAGTCAGTGTTATTCAGATAGCCCAATATCACAAATCACACATTTATCTCAAGGGGCTTTTACAATCTGTACAGCATATGATGCCCTCTCTCGTCAGACCCTTATGGACCCGGATATCGAAAAATGGAAGAAACCTCAGGAAGAGCAACAGAGGAGGGATCCCTCATGTGTCAGGGCCCAAAGACCCTGCTGCTGACAATGTGACAAATGGAGAAAACAAGACAAAACTCTAAGGGGCTGGAAGTACAGAGTGGAAGTCAATGGACATAAGTAAGAGAAGAATAAACTGAAAGAGAGGAGAAATTCAGAGCGAATAAGCCTGTGAAGGATCGAGAGAGAAATTGAAAATAACTCTAGCCAAACTAGAAATCCATTTGTTTATTTCCCACCAGGGATCCTCTCATCGCCAGCGAGTGCTCTCTGCTTTCTGTCTTCCTGCATCTTCTCTCCCTCTCCCCTTCACCTTTAAGAGACACTTCACTCCTCTGTACCTGGGCGCTTCCAAACTTTGGCTGTACATCAGTCATCATTTTATTTCAATATTATCTCATCACTTCCCGTGGAGAATGCAGTAACATTCGACTGCTTTGCCTGCAAGTGAGGGTTAGCAAGGGAGCTGCCAATACAGCTCAGGGCTAATTTGTTCACAATGCAGATGGCAGATTGACAGGCAGATCTGTTAGTGGACCAGAGAATCCAATTTTAAAGGGCCTTGAAGACAAAAACACAATATGATCCCCTCATTACTGTCACATCACACATTAAATCATCTAATAATACTGCAACCCTGCGGCTGATAGTTAATGTATTTATCTTATCTGTAAGAGATTATTATTATTATTATTATTATCATCATCAATATTTTATATATTATTATCCCCTTCTCTGCCCAAAGACTTTTAATGTCAGAAAGTCAGCTTGGACAGAGAGAGGAAGAGCTACAGGATGATGATACAGAGAGCAGAGAATCAGACAGATTTGAAAACGGACCTCCCGTGGGCAGCCCCAAACTGGAGGTTGTTGGTTTGCATAATCCTGTTTAAAGTGATCTAAAATAAAAACCATAATAGCTTGAGCATTCATTCTTTTTGCAGCTGAAAGCTAAGGCTTCGGTCTTTCGCGGCATCATGTTGTACGCTCATGTCGCAAGTTGATGACATCGTTACATTACATTACGTTACGTTACGTTTGGTGCAAAACATGGTGACAACACACGGTGGCGTGATTTACGACACAGTTTCAATAATTGTATCAGTTAATAACTGATAAAATTATTGAAACTGTGTCTATTGACTTACACAGACTTTTAGCTTAGATTGTACAGGTTTTAGGGATATGAAGCATTTGAAGATAATCTAGAAAATGACCTCACAATAAGCAAAGATACCAATGTAGGCACTGTCGGACCATTTCTATTGCAGAGTTCAAAGGTTAATTAAGAATAGATGGAAGCTGCAGCTGTGGACTGGAAGAAACTCTAACAACTGACTTTAAAATAGGGTCAATTTAAAACATTTACTTTAGAATTGGTATGCTGCTGCAGCCAGAACCTGTGATCAAACTAAAGTCTTGTTCAGCTCACCTTTAATTAGGTCCACATATTATTACTGCAAGTCTCTGGCACTGTACAGACTGTGTTTGTTCTCCATCCGTCTGTCTACATCCTCTGCTCTTTGTCTTCCCTCTGCATGTCTTCCTTTTCATAAAGTCTAATACTGCTGGCTCAGAGTGGTTTCAGACAGCTCTACGACACACTGTGTTCTCTCTGCTCTTTGACCGTGAATACAGAAACTCCTGTTGGGGCTCTGTATTGTAACAAGCCATTATCAAAGGGAAGCAGAGGCCGCGGAATCCATTCGATGTTGTGGATTGCACGCTGGGCTCGGCCGGATCGATAACAAAGATATTTGGAGAGCACAGAGCACCGAGAGGATACGAGGACTCCCACACTCTCTGCGTAATGCTTCCACGTTTGGTGTGTGTGTGTGTGTGTGATGTACCAGCTTTCTCTTTAACGCCAACCAGCTCACCTACGCTCTCCCAGTTTTAAATCTGTACAAACAGACAATACACTCCCACACATAGACATCTTTTTAATTTTCCTGCGTGTCTCACCCTTCTTTTGCTCACAGGAGATCTCCCTCTCTGTTTCATTCTCTATTTTCACATTCTCCAGACACTGCTGACATGGAGCCCTGCTCAGTCAACCTTCCTTCCCCGCTCCAGGCAGCTTTAAACATCAGCTGTATCTCTATACTTAAGGACCTTCCACTGACTGCTCTCAGCCGCTCACTACTAACCTAAACCTAAACCTATTTCAAATTCAGACCTTTATCACATACATATTTATCTATATAATATATAATAATATTATTTATACTAATAATATTTTATCTATCTTGTCTCCAGTTATCACATTTAATGGTACTGTTTTTACTTTTTTAATTGATGCACACCCTCCTGTCTTCTGATGACAGTGAAAAGCAACATGAAATGTAAAGCCTAACTGCAGAATGAATGAGAGTTTTACATCACTGCAGGTGGTGTTTTTAAGCTTTTAATACATTAGGAGATATTTAGTATTTTTACAGTGGTTTATGTTTCAATTCAGTATTTTGAAATGTAGTTTTTGAAGAGGAGGATCCATTTTCTGATGCATAAACAGCATGAACTTTATTTTCACTCTTATCTTACAGACTTGAGCTGACAGACTTGTCTGTCTTTGGTTTGTCATTGTGTGAGCATTGGCACCAGGGCCATACAGTGCTTATACATTTTTTTGTCTTACAACATTAAATTAAAGTAGACTTAATGTGGCTTTTTTTTTTACATTGATCAACAGAAGAAGGCCCTTTCATGTCAAAGTGAAAACAGATTCACCCTGTTTAATAAGACACACCTAAACAATCACTGGTGTGGGTAGTTGGTTTAAAGGCCTTTACACACTGGGGACATAACGAATAAACTACACGAAAATGCGAAATACTCGCCTGCAAATATTTGCTCTACTACATCCAAAAGTAAAAAATATATTGACGTGCAAATTAATCGCATGAAAAAATGCCTCCAGTGTGTAAAGAAGTATCATAATTAATTAAATGGAGGTCACCTGTGTGTAGTCAAGGGGTTGAAATGTATTGTAGTTAATACTTATGCAAACATGTATTTTTTATTTTATATTTGTAATTACAAACCAATGACACATGGTGAGTTTTTAAACCTGATTCAGATATTTTTAAGAGTTTAAAGTAAATTGACTAACACTGTTACTGTTTCTGTTACTGGGAATGGTGTCCTTGAGTGAAACTTCTTTCAAAATGTAAATGCGACCGAATAAAACTTTGCAAAACTTGATTGGCATTGACTGTTAACAGTGATTTATTATCTCCACTGGGTTTAATGGAAATGTTCCTGGTTGTTTATGAGGGAGTGACTGGGGTCCATGAGCCCGATAGGTTTGGCAAAACTGACTTCAAAATATCTCCAGTCTTGACATCAAAATCATACTTGGCATTCATTTCTGGCAGAATGGAATATTTTATTTATTCATGCAGAAACAACACCGCTGCTCCCTCCCCCTCCCCTCCTCCATATTACCTCTGTACTGTGGGCGGAGGGCGCGGTTGTTGGGGCAGTCACGGCCCTGCTTGCTGAAGTTGATATTGGTTCGGATGCAGCGCTGCAGCAGAGGCTGGGTGGGCCGGGTGTTGTCACTCATACTCAAAAAGATCTTGTAGGGCTCGTTCTGGCTGAGGAGGCGCAGGGAGTGCATCTGTGGAGGACAAGTGGGGGGGTTGAAGGAGAACGGTAGAGGCTGAGATTGGTAGACTTTATTCGAGTTGAGCTTGTGCGGTTTAATTCACATTCACATTAACAGTTCGGTTGAGCTCAGTTCAGTCAGGTCAAGAGGCAACGACATCCCCCAAGTCAGAGTGTTGAAGTCATTTAAGTGAATTAACCTGTAGTTCCTCTAATGGCCACTAGATGCTGGATTCAGGGAGTGTGGCAAAACGGGAAGTCTCAACCTCCCCGTTGAAGTACAAAATTAAGACTTTATTTGCAACGAAGCACAGTCTTGGTTACCTCACCTTTTTTGCATATTTTTAGCAATGTTGGCAAACATCCCCATGTCTCCCAATTGACCATTTGCTTAGCCCCACCCACCTTAGTTAGTGTTGTAACGCCTGTTAAGCCATATGTTCTAGCACAGCACATATGCAGTTTACAATGATAACAGCAGCAGATTTACCACTCATCATTCTTAGTACCTCCAATTCAATTTGCTTCAACTGTTTTGTAAAATGCAATATACCAGTGTGCGATGATCACACCCAGAAACAGGTAGTTTGTCTGAAATGCTAAAGTTTTTTTTTTCTTTTAAAATATGTTGAAAATGGCAAAAATTACAAATCTTCAGTAATTCTGGTGTGGAATTCAAATAGTGCCAAATGGTTATAGCATTTATTATTAACAAAAAAACTACTAATTCTGATACAGGTCATTTTTAACTAGTGTGCCTTCTGTTGATCTAAGCATTGCATAGATTGCAAAAATGACTAGACCTATGTTATATATTTTGTTGTGTTGTGTTGTGTACTTACATTATCCCAAATGTTTCCAAGAATGTTCAAACCCAGAGAAATCCGTAATTTTATTCAAGGTAACAGTCTGTTTCATTTTGTCACCTGTCAGTGGCTTCATATGCCCTTTACCCCCTCGAGTTGCTATAACCGGGGAAATGTCAACGAGTGAGGAAGGAAGGAATACAGTTTTACAGAATTAAACTCAGTAACAGGTATACAGCATTATTTCTGTCACACAGCATATGTTTTTCATGAATTGAATGCCATTTTGCAACACAGTAGAGGCCTAATTTATTGATATGATATTTCAATATCGATCTAGCTTACTACGATGTGCTGCTATGACAAGTGGCTCATAACAGCCACCAAGCTAATGTGTACAGTAACGTTATAATGTTACAACAACGTCCAACACGCTCATAAAGTTATTTTTAGCGTGATTGTTTAGACCACGGATAACTATCCCACGATTGAATTCGCCACAACGTTAGCTACATTAGCTGTGTGGGTATCGACTCATCTAATGGTAAGTTAGCAAGATGAGTCGACTATACAGCTACTGTTGCTAACGTTATGTGGTGAGCCCAACAATGTTATCTGTGGTCCAAACAATCATACTAAAAATAACTTTATGAGCGTGTTGAACACCACATAACGTTAGCTACAGTAGCTGTATCTGTAGTCGACTCATCTAATGGTAAGCTAGCATGTTAACGTTACATTAGCAAGTTAACATTAAGTTAGCTAATGTTACTTGCGGCTATTTCATTAGAATGAAATGACATAACGTGAACAAATGTGACTAAATGTAACGTAAATAAAACTTTAATACATTTCCTCAACAGTGAACATGTTTTCTGCCTGAGTCATGTCAGATAGATTTTCATCGGCAACGGTGGTTGTTTAACAATGGACACAACTCCAACATGATCCCACGCTACTTCACCACGCCATCAATCTACGTCTTTTGTTATTGTTTTGATTGAGAGACCCCAGTGGCAGAAATGACATACTGTAGGTTAAAAAACACCTGATTAAAATCGATGCAGAAGAACTAGCAATATAGTCTTTTTCATTCTTCTTGCTTGTCAAAACCAGACTCAAGTGACATCACTTGAGGCAATTTATCAGACTTCACACAGCTCCCTCTTGAGACACAAAAGGCTTTATGCAACTTTTTTCATACATGCAGTAATACTCCCAAGACCTGTAAACAGTAAACCTTTTAACAAATGAAAACCTGTGTGTGTGTGTGTGTGTGTGTGTATATATATATACATATCACTTACGTTGGTGTAGAAGGAGGGAAGAGAGAAGAGAGGGGGTGAAGATATGGACAGGGAAAGGGAGGAAGGAAAAAGGCCAAGAAAGTAAGAAGGTGGAGCAAAAACTATAATGGAAAAAAAAGGGGATAAAATAGAAAAATTAAAGGGAAACAGCATGAAAATGGAATGAAGAAGAAGAGGGAGATTAGAGAGGGTTGACAGGCAGGTGAGAACAAAGAATGGGTGAGTGAGAGCAGGAGTAACTGAAGTGAGAGTACATGGCAGATGGTGTGTGGGAGTTGATTACATTGATGCATGCAGGTGAGTGCTGAGCTGGTTTGTAATGTGTTGCACTTTGACGCTGAGCTTCTTGACTTGAGGAGCTGGGGTTTGAATCTGATCCATCCAGCTGCTCCACAGTGACACAAAAAGGCTTTCTGGTCAGGACCCAGCTACGGCATGAAATGCAGATTTATAGCTGCGTCACTGTGACTGAATGCAGATGATGATATTTTTATTTTCACCTAGTACATCTACTCCATTCATACTGTTGAAGAAGGACAATGTTTTTTTTAGACCTTTGAGACTAACTGAGAGGCAAAAGCGGGTACAATTTAACATTTGGATGGTTCTGTGTGCTCTGTATACATGCTCTGCATTTCATCACATTACTGCTACAACACAGCCTCTTTTCTCTAAACCACTCTGGGAAAAGTAGATGCTTTCAGTTACAGGTTATGGTGTCGTAATTTGCAATTCAAAGCTGTTTGCGCTGTGTGCCAGAAAGGATATTAGAAATTACATTTCTGTCCCAATCAACAGAATCGTTTTTTTTCCCATGTCACATTTACTCATCCTACTCTGACGCACCTGCATCTGTGTCACGTAGACGGGCTTATTGATGAGTATCCACGTGGACGTCTCGTAGCAGGGAGGGATGGTGATGGAGCCCTCGTAGGTGATGTAGCGCGTGGTGTCAGGGTAAAGGTCGGCTATGTTCAGACCCATCAATAAGAACGCATCATCTAGAGAGAGAGAAGAAGAAGGGAGAGAGAGAGAGAGAGTGTTAGGGTGATGCAGTGTGTTGTGTGAAAGGGCGTTATGTTCAGACCCATTAACAGGAACGCACTGTCAAAGGAAATAGAGGAGAGATGAATACTGTGTGTGAGTGTTTTATGTAAAACACTGCATCAGGTTATGAATCTATAATGTTTGGACCAATTAAAAAGAATGATTTGCGTGAGAAAAAAAACAAACATGTTGGAGCAGAGAGAGTGTGTGTGTTGTTGTATTAATTAGGGCCAAAAATCTGTTCCCACAGTCACATTGCAGGGACTCACCTCCCATTTATGGACAAACTGCTGGCTCCCTCCCACAGGCTAAAGCGTTCAATTTTAAGGTTAAGACTTGCTTCTTGGTTTAGGTTAGTGTATGTCTTCAGAGAATTCATATAAGTCAAAGTGATCCTCCGAAGTGACAAAAAAAACCCAACTTTCTGTGTGCATATGTGTGTGTGTGTGTGTGTGTGTGTGTGTGTGTGTGTGTGTGTGTGTGTGTGGTTGTGGTTTTGTAGCTCTGCTATGTTTAGCCCCATTAACAGGAAGGAATTCCCCAGAGGGCCGTACATCTTCGCAGCAGAGGTTGGAAAACAGATTTTGCCAATGTAGCACTGATTTGTTTGAAATTAGGACTGCATTCTTGCAGAAGGAAACCACGGCAGTGTGTTTGTGTGTGAATGTTGTTGTGTTACAGTATGTAGAGCACAGTGTAGATAGATCTCCCATTATTGGGAATGAACTGTCTACAAAAGAAAGAAGAAATGAGTGTGTTAAGTTTTAGACCTCAGAGGTTTTTAGCAATGCTTGCGGCGTGGCTCAAGAGATGGCAGTGTCGGTCTGTCATTCAGTCGGTCAACTGCTTTGGTTCAGACTGAAATATAACTATTTTGGATGGATTTCTATGAAATTTTGTACAGACATTCATGGTCCCCGGAGGATGACTCCTTCTGACTCCGGCAATCCCCTTGCTTTTCCTCTAGAGCCACCACGATGTTGACATTTGTGGTTTTGAGTGAAATCTATTCAATTCAATTTCAATTCAGTTTTATTTATATAGCGCCATATCATAACAAAGTTATCTCAGGGCACTTTTTCATATAGAGCAGGTCTAGACCGACTCCTTATATTTACAGAGACCCAACAGTTCCCACCATGAGCAGCACTAGGCCACAGTGGCAAGGAAAAACTCCCTTTTAACAGGTAGAAACCTCGAGCAGAACCAGGTTCTGGGTGGGCGGTCATCTGCCTCAACCGGTTGGGCTGAAGGGGGAGGGGGGGAGCGGGAGAGAAAGAGCAGGAGGAAAGAGAACATACAGCAGCACAATACAGTTCCACATAGAGATGTAAAGTAATAGTTATATCTATTGGATCAATTGCCATGAAATTTGGTACAGACATTCATGATGAATTGTAATAAATTTGATGATCCCCTGACTTTTCATCTAGCGCCATCATCAAAATTTCAAACTGTCCAATACTTTGGTTAATGACGAAATACCTGCAAAACTAATGGCATTCCAATCAGCCTCAGCTGTACTGTATTTACAAGCAAATGTTAGCAAGCTAACACACTAAACTAAGATGGTGAACATGGTAAACCGTATACCTGCTAAACATCAACATGTTAGCATTGTTACTGTGAGCAAGCTGATGTTAGCATTTAGCTTAAAGCACCACTGTGCCTAAGTACTGTAGCCCTACAGAGCTAGCATGGCTATAGACTCTAAGGGCCCTATTTTTGTGGCGGTGCAGCGACCAGCACAAGCAGAGCTCTGACCTGACCTTGAAATTGGCTTTGCACAGGTGGAAGGAAAGGAACAAACAGATGGGAGGTTCATTCAAATGAGGCAGCGCAAAGCGAGTTGTTGGTATTTTGGTGGAAAATGGGTCTTAGACTTTGTTCTGAGGATAGACGTCTCAAAACCACGTGCCGCGTCAGAGCACAATGCCATGACACGTAACCGTCATCTGTGTTTACCTTCATTAAAGCACATGCAAATGACACCACCCTGCTACAAAATAACCACACACACCTCTACACACATCACACTGGTCCGTTACAACTCAGTTTTCTGCCTGTTTATGCAGGAGACATCAGATTACTGGGGCTCATTAATCCTGTTAATTTATCCACAGCCTCCTTCCAACTTAAAAAAATTAAATCAGGGGTTCATGTTTTATTCTTGAAATATATTGCAAAGGAAACACTGCTGTGTCACATTTTAAGATATGATGTAACCGTTTACAACATGAAATACATTAGATTTATAACTAAAATAGCATCTGATTGATGTGATCATATGCACTATTTGGCATTCATCATTGTACTAATTAAGAGTTTAAAGATGTGTGGTGCTGTGTGTTCACATCATGCCACTCTGCACCATCCAGACAACAAAATTAGAATAGGTTAAAGTATACTGGTCAGATCAAAGATGTTCTATAATCATCTGATATTATGTGGCAGTGGAATAGGTTATTTACAGCAGAACAAGATACAGCCCTGTAGACGTTCAAAGTAGAATTAGCTTGTCTAGGGACAAAACACAGGTGAAGGAAATGTGTGTGTGTGTGAGAGAGAGAGAAAGTGTGTGTCTTACGTCTGTAGTTGATTCTGGTGATGGTGTCTCTATTGAGCATGCGGTTGAGGAAGGTGTTGGAGTTTTCAGAGAGCTGAGAGATGACAAAGAGAGAGGGGGATCAAATATTCATCACAAACCACAGTACAACACACACACACACAGTGCAGTAAAACACATGTAGTGGCCTAAGGACTGAAACAGTGAAATGTTTTTTCCTGTACTACAATCCTTGCATTACTATAAAGACAATCCATAATCCACAACTGAGACGTTACGCATGTTATGAGCGAGTTCATCAAACCACGGGTTTAGCTCTTTTACAGATTAATTTGTTTCTTGATTGGTTCTTCATTGTGCTTCCCAGAAGGACATTCTGACCTTAATGAAGATAGAGACCACAGCGATGCCATGAGGGCTCTTAGCTGCCTCAGTGTAGTTGGCGTACAGATCCTGGTTATAATGGATCAGCTGGACCTGAAAGAGACACACAATGACACAGTTTGAGTTTGACTTATGGTTCAGATTATCTGATGATTTGGCACCAGGTTAAAAACAAAAAAAGGATTTCACAACAATCGTTCATTGATCATCAATACTGTTGATTCATCACTTAATCAGTCTTATTAATCAATTGGATTTGTTTCAGCATAAAAGGTCTGGTCACCCCAGAAAGTAGCACAGCAAGATGAATCTCCGCAAAATATGTGGGTTTAGAAGTTTGGTGATGTAGTGACTGCTCTAGCTGGTGGACTACTGTAGCCATCCAGGTTAGTGCTACTCAGTTACAACATGGCTGCTTTTTAATTGATAGCACATTCCTCCTGCTGCCAGTGTTAGTGTTCTCTCTCTATTAGGGTCAACTGCTTTTTGGATTGGGTGTAATTATCTTTGGATCTAATTCAGATCAGGTCTGACTGTGCTTGGGTCCCTGTTGGATCAGATCTCTCTTTTTGGGAAAATTAATTTATGCACGTCAGGTCCGGGTAGGTTTTCCACAAGTTTGTGAAGACAACTCCACTGTTTTCTGGAAGGGTATAGAGTGCTGACATATGACGTATTTTTGTAGGAAGTTAGCATCGCCCTGGTTCCCTGGGAAATTAAGTATGATACTTAATTAAATGTATGATACTTACACATTTTGTTCAGCAAGATAATCTTCACAAATGAACACCACTTTTAGGATTTTTGAAGCGTAAATGCAATCTCCAGAAGTAAAAAGCTAACGTTAGGCTATAAACGAACTACAAAACGGTCGCATGACTTCAGCGTCACCACCACTTAGCTTCCAACTTGTAATTTGACTTTGCGCGTTTACCTCTTCTACAAAAGCCTTTGGGAAAGTTTAAGTTAGAATAGTTTGCAGTATAAACCCAACGAGGCTGTGAAGGCGGACGAATGAGTAGGTGCGTTTCCGTCTTTTTTAAGACACGTAAAAGCTTCAAAATTCACGAGTGGGGTATTTACTGACTTATTTTATGTTGTAGAACAAAATGTGAAAATCTCTTCTGCTTGTGTTAACCACAGACCTTATTTCAGGCATCTAACCAAAAACCCATTCAAGAAACCCACTGACTTCGAGACGAGGGAACCAGAAGTGCAAACATCCTGACTCATTCCTGGGTTTTAGGACTCATTCCTGTAGGCACTCTATACCCAGAGTATTTACCCCATCTGGATTGTTTTCTAGATCCTGTTTGGTAATAGACTTCATAAACTTAGCCTCATCCTCTAGCTACAGTTCTTTGGCTGGTAACGGTTCAATGAATTTGGACTCAACCAATCAGATCACTTCTTCCTCCGAACATCTCTGACAGATGTAGAACCACAAACCCAATCAGCATAACAAGAGGGGGAAGCATTTCAGAAGTGTACAGTTTCTATTTTAACATCTCTGCGCGTCTCTCTGGACAGAGTGGATTTACTAGTTAAAGACAGAGACGCTCAGGGAATCTCCACAAAGACAAGAAAACACTCGCTTTTCCAATTTTGACAACCAGGTTTGAACTCATTTCAAGGTGGATAACAAGCTTTGAGATGAGCTTTGAGAACAAGATTGCTCACATATGAAAAGTTTTCTTCTTAATGAGAGATGACTGGTTCAGAATAACTTACTCTGTGTGGGTGTTGTGTGTGCATTTTTCAGTTTTATGAGCGTGTTCGCACTTGGCGTGTTTATGTGAGATAACATAATCATGTAGTCATTAATCATAATAAGCTTGCCAATGCCTCTGTCTGCTATCAGCAATTATCTTATCAGTCTGTTAGTATTCACTGCTCTGTTGCCTATGTAGATGTGTTCCTGTGTGTGTGTGTGTGTGTGTGTGTACACATACACTTGTGTCCTCCAAGTACTGTGTTTTTAATCCTGTGCGCGTCATCTCTGTCTTCTCTCTTACCTCTCCAGGAAAGCCCTGTCCATTGAGGAGGTGCTCGGAACCCTGGGAGTCCTCGCTCCCAAAATGGAGGCGGACCTCCTCCAGCCTGTAGCTGTAACCCAGCGGGCCCCCCGAGATGTTCACCAGGTGGGCTTTGTCTGGCCGCAGGGACACGTGCTTCCCTGTGTTGTACATGGTGCCTCCCATCTAAAGAGAAACAGACAGGGAGGGATGGGCGTCAATGACACAATGGATGTCATCTCACTATTACTCTAGTACCAGTGCAGTATATAACATAATATATCTAGTATCTGGTATACTTTGATAGTAAATGGTTATTTTCATACAGGCTAACGTTGCTAATATCCAGAACGAGGGGCATCTGTGCTCTTAACTGCAGAGAAACAGCAGGAATTTCATATGTGCTCACTTTTTTTAATGCTAATGTTGCATGTGTGAGGAGGGCTTCTGTGCTCGCAATCTCTGTTGCCCATTGAAAATAGACAACAACCCCCGGAAACAGACGAGTGGAGAACCTACCTGAACCCAATCTGACGTGATCTGATCTGGATGGGACCAGAGACAGACCTAACGATAATTAGATCTCATCCAAAATATTGTCAAAAACTGGGCCAAACTTGGGTTGAAACTGATTGTGGTTTCCCTTTCAAATCTTAAGGTTGCCTTTCAGGTCTTAAGTCTCACATCAGTCCAGTGTAAGACTTGAGACATAGTGCTTATGCATGAGATGCCTGCTCCTTTTGAAGGAACACATTCTGCCTTCAATGACCTCCTGACAGCTGACAGCTTGTTGAATCTGTTCAGTTGTTCAGTTCCTCTTTTGGACCTAAACCGTAACCACTGTTGGGTTCTAGACACTGGACTTTCAGCAGGCGGACCTTATTAAAAAACAGCTGAAAACATGGCAAGAGCATCAACCACATCTCTTGCTGGATCCAAGCCGAGCGCAACGGAAAAACTGTTATCAGACACAAAAAAAAACATTTTTTCTTTTTCAGCCATGCTCGCAGCTGGGTTCCAGGGATGACAATACAGTTACATTTTTCCCTCAGGATGAATTATAATACACTGGGCAATCCCCTGACTTTTCTTCTTTTAATTTACTTTGGTTGACTAAATGTCTGCTAAACTAACATTCCCATCACCTATGTGTTTTCCTTCTTTAGGCTAAAAGCATTAGGTCATATACTGTCTCTTTCAGAGCAGTAGTTCAGCTCTCTGTCTCTAAGGATGACTGGTCAGGGTGCAGCTGTCCTGATAAGGCTGGCTCCGTCTCCCAGGAGACCAGGGTCACTGGAGATAGACGGCGTTATGCCCCAGACTCCAGATTGATATACTGTCTCCTCTGTGTCTCTGAGATATGCACTAAATATGACGTGGAGTAACATACAACATGACTTTCGTTAAATCAGGTAAGCGTAGTTCCTTGTTTAGAATCCAATACCCAATAGAATCTTTACACATCTTAGCTGTGTGAGGGATAACATTATCTGGACTTGTAGTGAATCTCTATGTCTTGTACAGGGTTAAATACTCCTCGCCAGGAAGTAACCATCAGAGTTGGGTGGCAATACACAGTGTTCACTTGTACTGCTGATCTCTATTCTCCTTCAGGAAATGCTTCTGCGTAAGACACCCAGGTCTCCTGAAACTTCTTCACTCACGAGTCAACCAGCTTCCTGAGTTCCATCACAACCTATACTTGTGTTTAATGTTAATTCACAAATGTTAGCATGCTAACATCCTTAACTAAGATGGTAAACATTACCTGATAACCATCAGCCTGTTAGCATTTCCACTGTGAGCATGTTAGCACGCTGATGCTAGCATTTAGTTTAGAGCACCGCTGTGCCTAAGTATAAGTGTAACATACGCTACATGACACTTTTACCCAAAGTGCTGTAATCAGCCCCTTTTTTATTTTTAACATGGGTAATCCCATTGCCTCCAGCCCTGGCAGCATTATGGCCCCCTTAGAGAACTATGGCAGCTTTGTCTTCTGACAAAATTCAGAATGGAAAAAGTAATATGTGCTGTGATGTGTGACAGGGTTTGCTGCAACCTCTTTTTTTCTATATCTTTTATGGATGCTTTAGTGAACTGACTGCCTCAGCCTAATTATGGAACAAGAGGACAGTTCTGCTTCGCTTGTTCACTCTGGATATTAATGTTATGTTGTGCTAAGTTATATAAAGTCAACCAGAGCGAGAGGCAATGTATGTTATAGGCAGGACAAAAACTACACAGTGCTGTTTTGGTTGGTAGTAGTGGTTTTGTGTGTTCGTTCATGTACTGTAAATGAATGGAGCCCATGATAAGCACATAACATATTTAATCTAAGTAGTATGTTATGGGCCTATTGACCTATTTAGATTTTTCTATGGGCTTCTTGAAGGGCTTAGTATGCTATCCTACCTCACACACAGCCAGCCAGCCAGCCAACAAATCAAAAATCAAGAAAGAGAGAATGAATGACCATTTCTGTGTCTAAGAATTTAGGTCAGGTTTTTATGCAAAAATGCATAATGCTAATTAAACCCAGATTATTTTAACCCTGTTGTCTTCTGCCTAACGCTTCAGCTGTAAAACCAAATCCAGGCACACAGAAAACTATGGATGGCACTACAGATATTTTTACATACTGGACTGAATGTATTTGTGATCTGCTTACTGTGTCTTCCTCAATTGCCCTTTGCATTCAATGTGGGGTTGTTGTCTTTGTGCCTTGCTTTGTCCTAACACAGGACAAATTCCTCTATATTTACAGTGTATGACAAATAAAGTGATTGTTTGTGTGGATTAAAACAGCTTTTCCTGTTGCTTTGTGGCCCCAGAGCCATATGTCGTCAGCTCCTCACAGCGCCATACAACACATAAGCCATTAACGCTCTTTACCAGCATGCCAACCATATTCATCATACATATTATATGACATTTGCTGCATTCACATATTCATTACTGCCGTTTGTATATAATAAATGAGGAGAAGGCACTCAGCCTCAGTTTAATTGTGGCATGCCACTGACGGGGTAGTATGAAATTAAACCATTACTCACCAGCCAGGAATCTATTCAGAGAATAATCCTTAAAGAAAAGCACAACGTCATTTTCAAAAGGAGTTGAGGATTTAGAATCTAAAAATGACTGAATGATTTTCACTCTTCTACGTCACTCAACAACAGGTTCAGTAACAGGCAGCACAGAGGCTAAGCACTTTTCTATTACTGTATAGTATATAAAGAGATTTTTTAGAATGCAAGACCATTTTTGCCGTTTTATCCTACACCTTTCTTACGTTTTTACACGAGCTTGTAAGATTAAAAAAAACTCTCTGGACTGCACAAACTTGTTGATGAATGCCACCTGTTCATGCGTGCGTTTGGGAGCTTTGATCATTAACATAATCAATGCCCAAATTGCTATATAATGTTAGCTGTTCTGTTCCATTTGTGGACAAGTTTCATTCACAGAAATGTTACGCAAGAGTAAAAAAAGAACAACCTCCCACCACAGAGCTTGAAGTGTCAGCAGTGATTTTAGGGGATCCAAAAAATGTCCTGTCATTGCACAGCTGTACTGTTACAGAAATAAAGAAGAAATGGTTTGACGTCAGACACCAAATAAACATCTTGATAAAGCTAAGGTGCTCCATGACCTAAATGGGAGGCTGTCAAGGCGAGACGTTGCAGTCAGAGATGGACGAGATAATACACTCCATTACAGGTGATGTTACACTGTTGGGTGCAATAATGGATGTTCATCTGGACAGCGACCTGCATAAAGACTATGAAGCAGCTGTTGGAGTGAGAATTTTCTGATATGGGGAACAGAATATAAATTTTACATTACGTTTTAATGCATCTTTAATGTTATTTCAGCTGATTTCACTTGCATACTGTATATTGAGACTGTCCTCCCCAAAAATACGGTCATATAGGCCAACTGTGTAATTTTCGGCGGCAACCTCTAGTGGCCGTAGTAATTATGACGGGAGCAAAGGAGGAAGTCAGGGAGGTAGTATAAAGAGCGAAACCAAAAGTCAATGTAACTTAAGTTAAGTAGGCTATGCAAGTTAAAATACTAAAAAATACTCCATACGTACTCCAAAAAATACTAAATATAACTAACATACTTATTTTAACCCAAACCATGATCTTTTCCTAAACCTAACCAAGTAGTTTTGGTGCCTAAACCTAACCAAACTGCGACCGTTTCACAACATTAACCACGTGTTTATTATTGTTACCATGACGACCAAGGTCCGGTACGTCTATATATGTCCTTTTGGGAGCCACTGGCAAACAGCCTATTCTGTCGTTTAGGTTGGAGGACTTGTTGCTATATGAACTCTAAAATTGGAATTGCTGTGGTTAGTGAATTTGTTTGCGAGGATGAAGTTAAACCATGCAAACAACAAGTTCAACTTGTGGATAATGTTGGTCTGCAAATTTGCGCCATTGACCAGAGTGACCAGGTCTTAATTAGTAGTTAAACATATTTTTCCCCTGTGGAGAAAGGCAGACTACCTGTAAATGACTTGTACAACAGGCCTGGACCACTTGTGGATTTGTTTCGTGCCTAAGAGAATATTATAAATACAAGAAAAGGTGAATGGGACAAGTTCTCTTCATACTGAATGTCCACTGGTGTGTCTCGTGAGAACAAATCTGTTTGTACAGGTTCTCGCATGAGGCCCAATGGGGAGCAAAAAGCCCTAAAAACGTCTAAAGCCTGAAATCAGGACAACATATGAATAATTATATAGTATTAATAGCAAGCAGCCTCAGCTATAAGGGAAAGGCTGATAAAAGCTGTATCGGTGAAACATCATCGTGACAGCTAAATAAAGACACAGCTGTGTTGTTTTTTTACATTAATTTCTAAAACATAGCATGATCTGAAGTTACAGTGGAGGAGCAGCTGTTCCTACAGATGAGCAGTACAGAAGCTGAGATCTCAAAGGATTTTTACATTTTTTAACAAAACTGCATTAGATGTTGCACAGCAGGTGGGGTTTGGCAATTGCATGTGGGAGCTCCCTGCACTGGATTGAGGAAAACAAATCAAACATACTTCAAGTAATTGAGTACAAACAGGTTAAAGCTGTTTGATGTGTGGTCTTGGAAAACCAAACCAGCGTGAGGCAAATCTTCAAAGCCTTTGTCTCTTTTTCTGCTAACATATGATGGAATCAAATGTATGGAGAGAGAGGAAAGACCGAGGGTCATGAGGGTCAATAGAGAGGATGGGGAATGAAGAAAACAATTATAAGTATTACAACTATAAAGTATATAATTATTATAAGTAGAAAAGCCAGAATTGGAAGAGGGGAAGAAAAATGTGACACTAAGGAACAAAATTAGATGCAGGGATAGCAAAAGAAGGAACTGCAGGAAAATGCAAATACGGGAAAAGAAGAATTGGTGTGGATGGAAAAGGGACTAATAGAGAAAAGCAGACAGGATGGAGATGGCATTAATAATGGCAGAGATGAAAGTGAAGAAAAGGAGAGCTGTGATGGCTGAGTGGCGCTGGACATGAAATCTAATGAGGACCTCTGATCCAGCTCAAACCCTGCTGAAAAAGAGGTGAAATGGAGGAACATTAAACGTTTGTCTTTCTTTAACTGTAAATGCTCTGACTGAAATGCTATTCATATGGAAGAGCACAGCTTTCAGCTTCATCAGACTTTTTTCCTTGAACAGCTTACTGGGCCATTGTAGCTGGATAAAACTCTGAATTTGTTCTTGTTTCTCTAGTTTTTTCCAAACTGGACCATCAGAACCACAGATGTATTAAAGGAACACTCCAGCAATTTAGTATTGTACTTCTATAAAGTTGGGAGAATTGCGAGAGATTAATCAGAAGAAGAATCGGAAAAATCGAAGCAGCATAGGATGAGATATCCTGATAGTCTCTAGTATGGCAAACACTAGATCCTACATTTCCCATAGTGCAGCTCGACAGCATCTTTTCATTAGACCCTCATGGCCTGGTAAACACCCAAAACTTTCAAACTCCACACCCAGAGTTTGTAGCTCAAGCCCAAGCCTAGATAACCCTGATGACATCACTATGACATCACGTGGGTTATATTCTCAGAAGTGACGAAGCTCCTCAAGAGCCACAGGAGACAATATACAACTGTTTTGCATGGTGAGTAAACTGGTCTTGTTGTGTAAATTGGTGTAGTACCACTTTAAGAGAGCTGGATACAGGGCAGCGGGACAACCTGGATGCCAGTGGTACTTCCACCCAAAAAACATTTTCCCCATAGAACACTATTATAAAAAAGTCATCGGTACAACTGTAGATAGGACACATCAACCTGTAAACAAACATTTAATACGTAATGCAGTAAAACTTATGTGCGTAACATCAAACAATCTGTCTCAAGAAAAAAAAGCACAACATGCATGATGCAACTAAAAAGAGGGACTATACCATTTCATCTCTACAGGTTTACATAACTGACTCTCCCAATCACTGATCGTCATTTAGCTTAGCAACAGTAACTAACTCTGTCAAGCTTTGGATTTCTCCACATGTTGAAGCGGTGTGAATGGGGCTGTAGTGAGATTGATACTATGTATATACAGAGTTTAACCTTTCCAAAACTGAAAATACCAAAAGCCTAAGGAATGAATTAAACTGTGTGTATGTCTGTTCTAATGCTAGGCCCGGCTAACTAGCTTACTGCTTACAGTAGCCTAGTAGCTTCACCCAGAGTTCCTTTCAAGAACAAGGAGCATTTCATACCACATTATTTTGTGGGGTGACCGGTTGCAAAAACGTCTTCATGACAACACATTCACTGTGTCGTATTATTTCCCCACTGCTTGTCACTGGACGTTACTATATCAGTGTAGGGTTATGTTAGCTAGCGGCTCTGTCTAACTCTTTCTTGGATTTGGGGAAGTTTACACTTGAGCCACTCCAGCCAAACTTGTAACAAGATTGCGTTACATTTGTCAAACACATCAGTTAGTCCTCATCTTACAGTAAAAGCCTTTTCTCTTGTAATGTTAAACGTGAAATATACGGCATCAATCTAACCTACGTCTTCTTTATCCATGTAGCTAAGCAGCCGGAGAGGGTTATGTTAGAATGAAATAAAAACCTGATATAAATGTATGTAACCATCAAGTGCATAATTAAGACCCTTTTACCTGTTCCTGTTTTAAAACGAGCCAGCTTGAAACATTAAAAAGTCAGCCGGAGACATCATTTTCAAGCAAGTCATGGAGTTAGAGTTTGCTAAATTTGCTAGCTACCTACAGCTGATGAAATCTGCTAACAGATGTAATTTCTGCAAGCAAATTGGCGGCTAACAGCTAGAAATTAGAAGCCTGCTTTTGTCTACCTCTGTCATCAACAACCCAAAAATGAATGGTAAATTTACAACAAATGGTTAATGGTCAATTACGCACAGAAGCATATACTCATTTAGGGGGTGATGTTATACATACAAAAGACACATCATATGGTTAATTTATTTTATAGCATTTACTCATTTTTTAAAAACACACCATGAGAGAGATATTCAAGGTTGACTTGTGCTTCCTAGAAAAGTCATTAGTCAAAAGAAGAACACAATTTTCTCGGTTCATACTTTTTTGCTTCTTTGAGGGGTTGAATTTGCAATTAGTGAAGATGTATGACTTGGGCAGTCAGAGGGAAATGAGCCAGATACAAGAATAGAAAGATTCCCCTCTTTCACAGAGCTAGACAGGGTGTCATCATGATATACATATATCTATATGTAGTTATCATTGTAGTATGGATCATCACAATACATGAAGCTCATTATACATGGTGCTATCATCATTATACATGAAGCTACAGTACAGAGAACTGATGGGAAATAGTAACTGCTGTTTGTACTTCCATGAATGCCATGAATTATTATTTTAATTAAAATATCCTGAAGATAGGGAGCATACTGCATACCATTAGCCAAACACACCATAACATCTCACACTAGGAATTCATTGAAAGAGGAACAGATACTGACAAAGACTGAGAATCAGGAACCAGTCAGTCAAGCAATTACAAATCCAGTAGGAAGGAGACAAAGGAAAATAGAATTAGCAGAACTGACAGAAAAGGACAGAATAGTAATGAGCAAAAGAGAAAAAAAATGATGGAAAAAGAAATGGACAGAATTGGGCACAAATTAGACAAACTTTAATGATTGGGATGGAGGGAGAGTTTGAAAGACACAGAAACACTTTTGGATCGATAGAGAAATGGGAAATAGGAAGAGCTTCAGCTCCTCAGAGAAACAGTAGGGGAAATGAAATGCTAATATTTAAAAGAGGAAAAGTGATCGGTCCCACCTGGGCCTGGGCTGTAGTAGGCCACTGCATTATGCATGTAACCCAATGAGCACACAGTGAGGGACGAGGTTTAAATTTAAGTTCTTTGCTCTGTCGGTATCTATTAGAGACAAGCTCCCTGGCTATCCCTCTGTTGACACCGTGGGCTTAATTATCACACCAGAGGATGGTGAGTAGAAAGCTCTGCTTTGCTTGCTCTTTCGCAGCACTATCTTGCTGGAGCGCAGTGATTTCCAACTACTCTCCCTCTCGGGGATCCCAGCTACGCACTCATGATGAAGAGACACAACGCTGCAGGGCTGAGTATCTCTTACCAGACTAATCCACCCTTCAAAAAGATGTTTACTGCTTCTTTTTCAGCAGCGTGAAACGTTGTATTTGTGATGTGAAGTGCCAAAATCGGATTGTGCTTGATTACCCTGTGAACGCAAAATTTACATACCCTAATTCCAGCTATAGAAATATTCATGGAAGTGCTGTTAAAAGCGTCAGATGGCAAGATCTTTTGCAGTGAATCTAATAAATTTGGTTCCAAAATGACAAGTGGAAATATTACATAATGCTTTTGGAAGCCACCCATTTTCAAACTTAGATATTGGAGGCAGTGTGTGTAAGTGCGCAAGGTAGATATTGGATTTGGAAAAGAACATACTAAGAGGTGGAATTTGGAAGTTCCAAATCTGAATTTGGAAGTTTGGAAGTAGATCAGTCACTTCTGAATCTAGATTTGAACGTTGTTTTGAAACATGCCATTATAAATCTGGAAATTACCATGTTGATTTAAGCAGCCAAAATTCCAGGCCCTTAACCTTCCCAATCTAGGATGCCCACTTCTAGAACAATATGTTAACTTCCAAATCCAATATGGGGGCTCCAAATTCAATATGCAGCTCCACATATGGGTTATGAAAGTTGGTGCTTTTCAGTATAACAACGTGGAATTAGTGGAACCATTGTGTGCATAGAAGTTCCTTGTTAGTTTAGGATGTTGACCTCAAAAGTCCAGCTCCTTCACCTTTCAACTCTAGTATGTCGACGTCCAAAACCAAAATGTCAACTTCCAAATCCAATATATTAGTTCCCAATTCAGTTTACAGCTCCACGTATTGGTTTTGAAAGGTAGCCTATTAGCTATGAAAGTCAGTATACAGATTTTGGAAGTCAAACGTCCAGGTCTTTCACCTTCCAAATATAGTATTCAGACTTATGTTATATGAATATGTTAACTTCCAAATTCAATATGTAACTCCACTTATTGTTTTTGGAAGTTATCATTTTTAAGTGTAACATACTGGAAATGGAACTTCTTTGTACATATTTGGAAGTTATTATTTATGGAAGTCAGTATATTGATTATGGAAGTCATTTCCACCTCCTTCACCTTCCAAATGTCTATGCAGACTTCCAAATCCAATATGTAACTACACTTTGATTTTGGAAGTCACTTGCTTCCAACCTTCCTTCTATCCACCCTGACCTCCTCCCTATGAGGTTTTGTGGCTCTCTAACAACGCCACACTTAGGGTTCATGGGTACAGAACTCTGTACTTTTAAATTACATTTTTGCTAGTACAGAGAGAGTACAGTACAGAAAAAGGTACCGTACAGGTATCAGTTCAAATGTGAATGGTACCCAACCCTATCCACACTATGTATTTATCAGCTGACGTGTTATAAAGTCGAAATTAACACTACCACTAGAAGTCTTTGTCACATAACACCTTTTTTAAAGTCTATTTATTGTTATCTATTTTACTATTTTCTCTTCTTCTATTTTTTGTGCCTGTATTCTTTTATCCTTGCTCTGTGAAGCACTTTGGGCTGCATGTTTGTATGAAAGGTGCTACATAAATAAAGTTGAGTTGAGTAAACGTGAACATTTAAACATGGGTTAATGTTCAGGTATTTGAACAAATGACAAATGCTGCCGTTTTTCTTGTGAGGACAGTCTCTTTAAGCTCTCTACCTCAAGCTTGTTTGACTTTTGAGGAGATAATGAGACATCTAATAGAAGTGTTTTGTGGTCAAACTGTAAAAGCACAGTGGTGAGCCAACACTGGAGCTGTAAACAGAGACATTTGTTTTGCTGGATTCAGTGTACTGCACATGTCATACCTTCTGTCTCTTTACTTATTGTGAAACCCAGGACACCTTAACAATGATATTATGTACTGCTCCTGAAAGTGTGGGAATCATCAATCTGATTGATTGCTTTCAGAAGAAGAGCACTTGGCTCATGTAACCTTCAGCCAGTGTGGGGCTATTAACATCTGCTTATTAGCTTTGAAGGTTACAACTGTTCCAGCAGTTATTCATATCCAAAACTAATTCCTCTCCTTCATTCAAATCCCTCATTAGACACTAACTACCGCCATCTTTTTAATTACGTTCATTTAATAGTTTATATATTTATTGGATGACTGTACCACTGCAACCATAACAAGTTCTTTGTAATCATATTCATGGCCTTGAAAAGCTTCAAACTGCTCCCCCCCAAAATGTGATATAGCCTCAAGGGCTTTCAGTTGAAAGTTTATAGGTCAGTAGAATTGCTTGGCCTTTGGGTCATATAGTCTCATAGATATTTCCTCCTTTTTCCAACTCACTTATTGAAAATTAGTGTATTTTTTTTAATGGCAGCAGATGTTCTTACTCCAAGATGATGTTTGACATCATAGATTTAGCTGCTAATAGCAACTAACCTGCGCTGATAAATAATAACTAAGTCCAATTTAACAGATGTTCATCAACATCCAGGCTCTCAGACTCATTTCTGCTGAAACCCCATAATCATCCACTGGCTAATTTGACCTTGATTAGTGTGCAAATGTGGTGTTCAAGCAAGCTTCCTTTTATAATTCTCATATTTTGCTTTCAAATGTATTGCCGGATGTGGATGTCATGCCTGTCGATCCCATCTTAAATTACATTTTCTGTGTACTTGCAACAAAATTTTGGAAAACAGTCAAGATATCAGCATTAACACATTGGAGCTGCTTCAGAAATGTGGTTCTGTTAATCATTTTCTTTAAAGCTGCACTACAGTAGGTAGTTTCAGTACCTCCTGCACTCTTCTGCAGACTTTTAATTTGTCACGTCCTGTGAGCAGAACTGATTTCCTGCCAGTAACAAAAGAATTTCGTTTGAGCAAAGAGACCCAAAATATTGTACATCATGCCATGTGTGTTATAGTGAATGGGTGAGTGGGAAAGTGCTGCTGCTGGTCTCACAGGTTTGATGAAAGCTTGATTGGCTGAAATCTAAGGTTGTTCTCACACCTGTGGTTTGGTTCATCTGGTCCAGACCGAGGGAAAAAAAAAAATGCACTGTTTGCCTTTGAGTTGGTCCACTTCCTGTTCACACTGACTTTTTACAAACAATCCGAGAGCTGTAAACTAAGTCTCATTAAGTCCAGTTCAGACCAAAGATTCACAACGAGACGAGCTGAAACTTCTTGCAATGCGCCGGTCTGCAACGTTCTGAAACCTGCCAGTTTACACCAATGTGACTAGACGAGACGATGTATCGTTTTTCTTAGCAACCACTCTCTGCACTTCCGTTCTAACTGCTGGCTTTTCAGGCATTTTTTGTAGCTGGATATAATTTGTAGTGTCTTAAAATATGAATGAGGATAGTGATAGGGAGTTACTTACTATAGCTGCATTTCTAGTATTGATGAAACGGTGAAAACATTAAAAAAAACGAGCGGGTTGAGATGACCAGCTGACCTCGCAACGAGCTGATTGGCTGTTGAAACAGGTGACGTGTTTTACGTTCTAAAACCAGCCACTGGTGACTTGACAAGCTGAGTCTCAGGCGACGCCATCAGCCGGCTTGAGTCGAGCTGAGACGGGTCAGTTCACACCGCTGCAACTTTTCCCTGCAACGTTCTAAAACGGTTTTTGTCTCATCGAGACTTTGGTCTCAACTGGGCTTAAGACTGAGAGGTGACTCATTGATTGGACAGTTTTGGTAATGTAATCCTGCATTATTAATGCCATGGACCCACGTGGGGGAATCAAATTGTAGTGACTGACCACAGGTCATACTGTGCTTGAATGAAGCGGATGTGTTTATTTATTTTCTGTTGTCACAAAGAGCAGAGAAGAAATTACTTATTATTAGCATTAATGGCATAGACTGCAACCGGACCTTGTGTGTCATACAAGTGACGAACACGTAGGAGGAAACTTATTATACAATATTACATACTAATATTATATTAGTGTGGTCACTACGCTTCAGTCATTTCAATCACTTTTTATTGAGTAACTGCTAAAATACATGCAAGGACAGAAGCACAACACACCTCTGCTGTAACTCCTTCTGATGCACATAGCTGTTATGTTATTGGTTATTTGATAATCTTACATAAATATGCACATATGTGCATTACTTGCACAGATCACAGGTCATGGTCAGCAGATGGATTAAATAGTAGTTTATGCTAAGAATTCACGCTAAAATCACATATTTACTATCACAAACTCCTTTAGCCGGTCTGCTTTGCTTTCACACCACAAACAAACCACACAGCAGTCCGCTGGGACCCCCTTTTTGAAACCTTTGTAGGGGTGAAAGAGAGCTAAACCGATAAATCGGCCAGGCCTTTAAATCGGCCGATATGGGCTTATGGCAGATATATTGGTATATATCTAAGTAACAAGAAATTAGAACGTAAAGACAACAATAACAATGTGTAATTTTTTTACTCCATGGTCTGGACCAAATTAACCAGACTACAGGTGTGAAAGAGAACTTAAATAAAAATAAAGTTCCTTTCAGCTTTAATCTGTCAAAAATCCTAGAATCAGAAAGAAGCAGATAGACGTATATACTGTTACCATGACACTCATACTGATCCATCAATGTCTCTGACTTATTTTCTACTGTGACTCCTAATGCTTATAAGTGCTTAAGCGCCTGTGTGTGTGTGTGTGTGAGTGTGCATGGCAGAGAGAGGGAGGCAGATAGGCTGTCAAAATGATTAATTCCCTGTTTGAATGACCCCACGCTCACCTCTGTCTTCTATCTCCTCTCCTCCTTCATCTCCTCTCATTCCCTTACCTCTCTCTAATTCTTTTCTTTTCTGACTTGTTCTCTCTAGTCCTGTTCTCCACTTCACTCTTCACTGCTCTCCCCTCCCTAATCACTACCTCCTTTCAGTATGTTTTTTTCTTTTAGTTCTTTTCCTCATTTTATTTCACTTGGTTCTCTCTTGGCATTTCTCTTGTCACTCAAGTCATACTGATCTTTAGCTGCCTCCTCTATCCTCCCCTATGTGCTCTCCTCCAGTTTAGAAGCAGAAAGTGGAGAAACACCCAACTTCTGTTGATTTCTCCTGAAAATTTCACCAGTACCGATCATTTATAACCAGACTTCAGTCTTCCAAAAATCTATCTGGACTCTAGGTGAAGCCTACCTCCTGTAGGCTTGAAAGGTGTTTGTAAAATTCAATTTCCAAAGGTGCATTTAGGCAAGAAACATCTAATCACAGAGCTTCAAATTCTGTTACATGTGCTGTTAAGGGCAGGTGGAACACACCGCCTACCTCTACCTGTGAGTGACGGCTACCTCAAATGAATGGGAGGACTGGCGTTTTCGGAAATGTCTCAATTCTAACCTCAAACCGGACTAAACTAAACACAGATCTTGCAAGCTCCCTCTGTGTAATGATAGTCATCTCAGCTCTCTACTTCCAGTTCAGCTGCAACCCGGCAAAGCTGAATGTGCCACAGACAAAGATGTTTCAGACACAGTGAACATCAATGTTGCTTTTGAACATTTCAGTCAAGAATCTGCTTCAAGGTTGACATTTCGTCAAGATGAGTGACAAGGGTTGGGGCATGAACTTGCTCAGCAAGACTGCGCTCACAAGAAAACCAGCAGCAAATGTTGTTTGTTCAAATAGTCAATACATCCTGTTTCCATTTACCTGACAAGGGCTTGTGAATAAAAGATCATTTTTGGGGCATTTTGCCTTTATTTGATAGCAATATTGGAGGCACAGACAGAAAAGGCAGGGAGAGAGAGCTGGATGACATACAGCAAAGGTCCCTGTCTGGAATTGAACTGGGGACTCTGCGGTTATATGGTATGCGTCACACCCACTTGGCCACCAGATACCCCATTACATGGACTCCTAGTGGATGTGCAAATTATGATTCTTGTTTGTAACAAAGTGTTACACTGTTGTAGCAACACAAAATCTCAGAGGGAGCAAGTCAAGGTGGATTCTTTTGTCAACCCTAACCTTAAGCGAGCGAAAAGCTTTTCTGCGCAATTGACAAAGTTTTATTGAATTTTGCCGTTTCCATAGAGATTTTCTAATGTGATACTTCAAAATGCACATAAAAATACGTTTATGGAAACATGGCAAATGTTATCCTGACAATTCGGGCATCAAAGCTTTACAGAAAAGCTCACTTAGGTCCTTGTGAAAGGCAATGACGAGCAACCAATTTCTTTAATTTGTTTATTTGAAGGACCTGTTGTGCCCAGATGAGGAGGAGGGTGGAGCTAACACATGGATGTATTAATAAAGGATGGCAGAATCATTGCTGACAAATTTTCCCAGTGGCCAACAGTGGTACTGCAATAAAACTACTACTAAAACAGCATAACTTAAAAAATGTTATTGTATGATCATTTTAATGTAAAGTCTATGGTACAAGCCGGCAGATTCAGGGAAAGAGACACCATGTGTCATGGACCACACAACATATAAGGCACACTTTTTTAGCATATGTGCTAGGTGAGCAAGGCATCTGTGGTCCAACCAGCAGTGAAAAAAAACCTACCAATAGGAAGCTAATAAACATTAAAAACAGTTTTGTTTTACATAGCTTTATTAGATTTCATTTAGAAGTGGGAATGGGAGCATGAGCGAAAACGTTGGCACTCCCAAGCTCTTCAAGGCAATGTTCAAATCAGATCAAATGGACAATGCAAATGTGACACAATCACTAATTACAAACACAGAGAAGAGTGTTATTTGTCTCTTGGCCTTGAAGATCAAACTCAGCCTCTCCTTTACCATAACTCTCTGGATATAATTATTTAATGCCACATCAAAATGAAATGAAATTTAATAAAGATGTCCAAATCGTCTCTGGGTTAGTTAATGAGACATTGTCGTCACGGATCAATTACTGCGTGACTGAGTGGGTGTGTGCGTGTCTCTGTGTGTGAATGTGTGTGTGTGTGCCTTTGTGTACTGGAGTCAGTCCATGAGACACGAGATAGGATATGACTAATGAACTGTCACTTTCACAACACACACACACGCACACACACACGTGTACTGTCCAATCTATTAGTAAAATGTCAGCATGCTGCAGAGCTTTCAAAGTCTCTGTGAAGACGGTCATTTGTCATATTTGGAGGTCTTATCGCACCTTTCCGTAGCATCTCTTTGCTGCGAATGTGAAGGTCACTGTCGCTGCGTCGGATGTAAAAGAAGTTGATGGCCTTTTCAGAGCAGCATGGTCACAAGTTGACTTATAATAGACTACAGAGGGATCTTGTTGCTGATTGGCTATTAATGAACATCCATCATTGAAACTATGTTATCTGGTTGTACAAAATGACTGATAGCAGCCTACAAAGAGTAAATATTGAAAGCATAATGGGCAGCTGAGTATGCTAAATTGGATCAAGTTAGCATTTCACCACCTCACCTTTTGCTGTTGCCTCCTTCCCAAAAGAACAAGCCAAAGAAAATGTGCACAGATCACCTGACACCACCTTTCAAACCTTAATGACCTTCTGTGTTTCAGAAACAAGGAAGAGCTCCGATTCCGTTGTTTTGTCTTTTAACTTCCTGTCTACACTCAAAGTGGGAATGCGTCACTTTGTGTAGGTCGCTTGTGGGCAACTTGTGCCTACATTTTAGCAAATATCTGACCAGTTTTACAATATAACGTTTAGCGATAAGGGCTGCCAGAGCTGGAAGAAAATGAGGGACTCTTTCATGACAGTCTCAAGCTGCCAGTATACTCTGTAAGAACTGCTTGTCAGATGGTCAGATAGCTTTGGAAACCCCTGCCCCCACGCCATTTTGACGTTAGATTGGGGCTGTGTCCCACAATTTTCATAACTGCCTGAAACCGACAATGAGACAGATCAGCTTAACATCAACAATCAGAACGTCCTCCAGGAGAGACTGCCTGGAAATGTACACGATTATCTCCAAATTTAAACATCAGTTTTTTTCAAACATGTAGCGGCGATCATTAGTTCAGTTCTCAGACAGTGGTGGGATTAGCTGGTCATGTTATACTTGGTGTTAGTATTTGTGTTAGGTTTTCTGGGTGTGACCATTCAAAATGTGTGCTACTACAATATTCCTTCATCTCAATAGATATACAGTATATATATGTTGAGAGAGAGGTGTTGTGAGAGGGCAAATGAGTAAAACTGTGTGAAAGAGAATATTATACACTTATGCGAATGATAGCAAACACACAAATACATTTAGGTTAATAATCATTATTATTATTTGTGTCCAACTGGTCAAGGCAGATAACTGCCCACCTGGAGCCTGGTTCTGGTTCTGGTTCTGCTCGAGGTTTCTACCTGTTAAAAGGGAGTTTTACCTTGTCACTGTCACCTAGTGTTGCTCATGGTGGGAACTGTTGGGTCTCTGTAAATATAAAGAGTCGGTCTAGACCTGCTCTATATGAAAAAGTGCCCTGAGATAACTTTGTTATGATATGGCGCTATATAAATAAAACTGAATAAATAAACTGAATTTGATTGCATGTCAAAGTTTCCTACGTGATAGAATTTCTGTTCTTGCAAAAATGTATTTTCTGCACTCAGAATGTCCCATTGTGGCTCAGGATTGACACACCATAATAACGCTGATGAAGATGAAAGCAACTAGTGAGTGTCATTCTTTTCTTAGATTGGAGCAATCTTGTCAGTCCACATCAGAGGGTGGATACCCGACCCGGTTTGGACAAAAGTGTAGAAATGATGTTCGGGTTTGGTTCGGGTTCCGTCACGTCATACCTGACATGGTGCTTCCTGTTCAGCACTGGGGTTTGTTATTTACGTGAAAAACACATGAACGCAACACACAGGCAGTAAATATTCATGCAGCCTGGCTAAATGGAGGACAAAATTTGTCATCAGGGAAGTTTAAAACTATCGAAAACCATGCAGGGAAATCGACAGTATGGAGGCATTTCAATTTGCTACATAGAAAACACAACGCCTGTCGGGTTCGGGTCGGGCTCGGTTACAACTCTCTCTGACTCAGGTCGGGTTCGGACAGAAATATGTGGTCCTCAGCCCCCAAATCACTAATTCAGTTCATAGTAACAGGCGTTTTAACAGACGCACATCTATAAGTACCATATTTGTACTTACTGAGACGCCAAATGTACAAGCTCTTCAGCTGAGTTTGTGCAGCACTTACTTTATGTGTGCCTGTGCATCTATATGAATGTGTGGGAACAGTGAGGATTACTGTAAAACTTTATGTAAATGTGCCCTGTGAATTTCCAAGCAACAAAAAAATCTGTTGCTGACAACAGGAGCCAAAACAGCCAATCTGTTGTGCAACAGCATCTGAGGAAATTCACTTACAAGAAGCTAGAGTACGAGAGAGGCTGGCCTGGATAACTGGATAACACACAGGTGCACACTTACACTACACACACACACACACACACACACACACACACAAAGTCAAAGGTGTCCAATTTTGTTTTTGCCTCTATAACCTACACATACACCCACAAGCAATCCACAGTCACACAAACACATGCACTCGCATTTGCCCTCGATCTTTGATATCATTTTCTCACACACAAACACAATCTCACCGTACGCATGCTTTCCATCCCTCTCTCCATCTCCCTCCCTCTTCTCAGCATACTCCCAAACACACACACACAGACTCGCCAGGACAGATGGCCATGCTATGTGCTCTCGCTCAGCAGATGCGCAAGAGCATTAATCATGAAAAAAGACTTGGAGGACTTAACTCTTACTACAGTTGTTCTGCTTTCTGTAACGAGCCCTGATTAATTTCTCTTTTGAAGAACACCGACAGTCCAGCCTTTCCTAAATAGTACAGATGCAGACGTGCCACATAAGACAGAAAGGAATTGGCTATTTGAAAGTTATAAAACCAAGAAATCACGTGATATATGAGACAAAAAACTGCAAATTCCTCACATATCAAGAGTTGGTGAGAAGAAAAGCAGATTACAAGGCAAAATCTTGCCTGTTGCTGATTCTATTAATTAAATATTAATTCATATTTAGCAATGTATTTATATTGGGGTGACTCATAGCAGGAATTATGACACATCACATTCACAAATCCTGTGGTCCTGGGAGGCTCAGAGGGTTAACACTGGCAGAGTTAGCAGTAATCCTCCCACCAGGTGCAGCCACAGTCAAATCTATGCACACACGGCAATGTGACACTCTTTGGATAAAAACGGCATGTGATTAGTTCATCTCTGGCCAGTAGCCTGATCAGTTGGCACTCCCGCTCAGTCAGTTCACTGTGATAGGTCTTGGGCCTGATGAAGTGCTGCAGCTTAGGAGCTTGGATGCATTGCCGTAACATTTGGTACAGATATACACATGGCGCCCAGAGTATGAATCCTTCTGACTTTTGTGATCCACTAGCAGGTCAGAATTGTAATTTTTCCAATACTTTACTTTATGACCCAATACCTCCAAAACTAATACCATCATCCTCAGCTGTAGCCTACTTGTTTTTTGTGCTAATTAGCACATGTTGGCATGCTAACCCACTAAGCCAAGACAGTGAACATGGTAAACATTATACCTACTTAACATCAGCATGTCAGCATCATCACTGTCAGCATGTAGGCCTGCTGAAGTTAGCATTTAGCCCAAAACACCACTGTGCCAAAGAGTGTCTACAGCCATGCTAGCTGCTCTGTAAGGCTAAGTCTTGTTTTAGCATGCATGAGTGGTTCATACATTTATAGTAGCTGTTATCACAAGTCAGTTTAGCAAATCCTCCTTGGATCCCAGGCAACCAGTAAATGTACCAAAACACTTGACAACGCATTCAGATGGTAAATGTTGAATCTACTATATATGGTATAGTAGGCTATATGGTATTGTTGTCTTAAAGGGGTGCTCCAGTGATTTCATATTGTACTCCCATAAAAATGGGGGATTTACGGAACAGATTTAAAAAAGAATGATCGAAACTGATGCTGCCAAGAGGCGAGATATCTTGACTTTTAAGGGCAACACACACTGGTGGCATCATGCAAGTACAAACACTTACACGCATACTTACATACAGTAAGAGTCCTGTATGATTTCCTTTATTTGGCTGCTGTTTCTCCAGTTGATCTAGTCCAATAGCACCCCCAATTGCCATAGCAACCTCCTGCTCACTGGAATAATCTGGGTGAGTTCAGGTTGCTCAAGCTACATGAGATAGTGCACTAGCAGTATGTCTTTTCAACATCACAGAGAATATTTTTTGAATATTTTTTTTTCACTTACAGCGCCTGAAATTTGTCACTATAACATGAAATATTCATGACGAAATAAGTCTCAAAAATCAAAAGTTAAAAGAAAACATCCATAGTTATAATATAAAGAGTTTGACAATCAAATATTCAGCTAGTCTGCTTCATCAGGACTGTGTGGGAGTGGTTTGATCAGATTCGGCTGACAGCGACCAAACAACCCACCAAATTTGATTCAAATGTTGCTAAATCCTGATTGGTGCACGGATGTACGTGACATCGCCTTTTCCTAACTGAGTCCCGCCCACTTTCCAACCAGTGGCAAGAAGACAGAGAAATGCAGAAATCTCTCCTGTGAAAGAACCCAAACTGTTCTAACATCAGCAGTAAATAGTGTGTTCATGAAGGATCCCATCACTCACAGTAAGAAGCTGATTGAGAAAATAAGTCTTCAGGGCCTTTAAAAAGAAAACAGCGATTGTTATTGTTAGTGTGTGTGGCACTTGAATCATCGGAAGTGTTTATAGTGGGCAAATACTTGAAATTGACTTTCAGATGCTGCACGTCTGCTCCAACCTTGCTTATTCAAGTGTTTACTATAAACTCCATAGCCCCACCAATAAATAATTAAGCTTCCAGCTAGCCTTCGCAATCATCAGATGCCGCAACACTGCACAGGTGTATTGTACTTTAGTCCTTAGTATGAGTCAAGCTCCAAAAACACAGGAGCCTACATTTCCCATAATGCAACTTGATAGCATCTTTCATTAGTCCCTCTGTGCCTGGTAGATGCCCATGTCTTTCGAACTCCACACCCCCAGTTTAAAGCTATGAAAAGCTAGTAAGTGGACCTTTGAGATCAGATTATTTAGTCATATCATCAGGGTTATTTTCTCAGACTTGACAAAGCTCCTCCAGCGCTGCAGAAGACATTTTACCACTGTTTTCACATGCTTAGTAGTACTCCTCATGATGAGTAATCCCTTTGACCATCAGAGTCTACTGCAGTTTTGGGCATTAAGGAGACTGCTGAGTAGGAACAACAACCTTCAAGGCGAGAGTCTGGGTTAAAGCACACCAGTAAATCTTCAGGCACCTCAGAAAACATCTAAATTCATCTAACTTAATCCAGTATTAGCTTCCTGTGATACGGGTGATCACCACGAGGGGAGCACACAACCAGCTGTTCTAAAATCATAACCACACCAGAAATGCAGAAATACTGGGAAAGCCAGAGCACATAGTTTCACAGTTCATCAAAGCAGTTCACAGAAAATCCTACATAATTTTCCCATAATACGGCTGGCCTGGCTGCCACTAAACAATTGAAACTCTGACCCACTGTTAAATAAGGAAGCACACATCCTGCAATAAAACATCTTTGTGCTAAAACCATCCCACAGGTCCAGTTAAGCCTGGTGAGATTAACAACATGGATTGTGGATTTTATGCATGGCTGGATTAAGCCCCCCACCCCCTCCCACCCCCGGAGTCCGACTGTGAACACACCACTCTGTCTGAAACCATTTTGAACTGGAACCCTCCGGGGGAGTGGAAAGGTGTTAAAGAGTTTTTACAGCGTAAAGTCGCAGGCTGTTAATGTCTCAATCCCTGCTCCGAGCAGGGAGCTGAACACGTCACATCATTACAACACCCCATTTGATCAAAGGATCGTATTCAAGTCTTTCAAATAAAACAGAAAGCTGTTGCTAATGCTAACTGCTATTCACAAGCCAGTGTCTGCTGCTGTGTTACAAGCAGTGGTGGAAAGTGACCATGTACATTTACGCAAGGTCTGTACTTACAATAAGTACAGTTTTGAGCTACTTTCACTTTACTTGAGTATTTCCATTTCATGCCACTTTATACTTTGACTGCACTACATGTCAGAGGGATATACTGTAGCTTTTACTCCACTCCATTTATTTGAAAGCTATAGCTAAACTTCTTACCTTTCAGATTTCAATTTCACACACAAATCATATTAGATTATAAAATATGATGCATTCTAATAGATTTAGCGCCACCTTTACCAACTACAACATTAAAAGTACCACTTACATATTAATACATCAATAATAATGATCAAATAATGAGGCCTACATAATGAATGGACTTCACTTATATAGCACTTAACGGTTCCCAAAGCGCTTTACAGATTGGTCTCATTCACACACCGATGGTGACGGAGCTGCCATGCAAGGTGCTGGCCTCCATCAGGAGCAACATAGGGTTAAGTGTCTTGCCTAAGGATGACACATGGACAGGAGGAGGCGGGGATCGAACCGCCAACCCTGGGAACAATGGACGACCCGCTCTACCGGTGAGTACTTTCACTTTTGATACTTTAAGTACATTTTGTTGCTAATACTTACATTTTTACTTAAACCTGCAATGACTCATTGTTTGTCATATGGGGGCAGCGGAAACAAGCTGTAAACACAACACTGACATATTATCAACTTTTTAAATTAACTTGTTAGCAAACAGTTGCCTGTTTAGACATCCAGCAGATACAAAGCCACACTAGCATTCGTCTGGAGTCATGTACCGGTGTTTCTGTTTACCGGTGTTTCTGTGTTACTGATTGCAAAGTTCGCTGCTCCAGCTAAACCCAGTTAATTTTGATATTTTCTTTACTATAGCGGTTAATTACCCGCTATACATTTAAGGATACACTAGCTCTGTTTAAGCACTCATATCTGTCTCCTGTTAGCGACTTTCCGCTAATCCCACAGTTGTTTACACGCTAGTTAGTTGCTACTTTAGCTCAGTTAGCGATGGCGTCTCTCTCTCCTCCCTCTCCTGCTCTCTCTTGCTCGGTGTGTCAGATGTTTAGTTATTCCTCTGCCTCCTTTAGCGATAATGGTACGTGTAACAAATGTAGTTTATTCACCGCCTTGGAGGCGAGGCTCAGTGAGTTAGAGTCGCGGCTCCGCACCATGGAGAGTCAGTCAGGTGTAGCTAGCCAGCCCCTAGCCGGTGCGAGCCGACCAGAGGCAGCTTCTGCCAGCCGTCTCCCGGCAACTCCCGAGCAGCCGGGAAGCCCGGGAGGCTGGGTGACTGTCCGAAAGAAGCATAGCCCTGAACCAAAGCCCCCGGTTCACCACCGACCCGTTCACGTTTCTAACAGGTTCTCTCCACTCAGCGACACACCCGCTGAGAAACCAGCTCTGATTATTGGCAGCTCCATTTTGCGAAACGTGAAATTAGCGACACCAGCGGCCATAGTCAAATGCATCCCAGGGGCCAGAGCGGGCGACGTTCAATCCTATTTAAAACTGCTGGCTAAGGATAAACGTAAATATGCTAAGATTGTTATTCACGTCGGCGGTAATGACAGCCGATTGCGCCAATCGGAGGTCACGAAAATTAATGTTGAGTCGGTGTGTACATATGCAAAGACAATGTCGGACTCCGTAGTTTTCTCTGGACCCCTGCCTAATCTTACTAGCGATGACATGTATAGCCGCATGTCATCATTCAACCGCTGGTTGTCGAGGTGGTGTCCAGGTAATGATGTGGGCTTTGTTGATAATTGGCGGACTTTCTGGAGAAGACCTGGTCTGATTAGGAGAGATGGCATTCATCCCACTTTGGATAAAGCCGCTCTCATATCTAGAAATCTGGCCGAATTTATTAGTGGCCCAAAGCCATGACAGCTCAGAGTTCAGACCATAGACTTAATACAGTCTGTGGTCCAGACCAGGAGGCAGAGTTGCAGTCCTACACGCTTCTCTGCGCTTCCATTAGAGCAGTTACCCACCCTAAACTCCACAGAGAGGTTGTCTGCCCCCAGACCACTTAAATTATTTAAATCAAAAGTAAACAGAAGAAGAGTTACACATAAAAACCTAATAAAAAGTAAAACCACCACTGGCGGTTCAGTAACGAACAGCACATTTAATTTTGTATTATATGTTATTATGTATTATACGGGACGGGTGGCAACCCTAGTCACACCTACTGTATATGTCAGTGTATACACAGTGATGTACAATACATACACCTGTACACAGTCTGTTTTATCTGTCCTGTTTTTTAAAATCCTGATTCTGTATTATGTACTCATTTGTTTAGCTGAAGCTAATTTGCAGCCCCCAGCCAGACTCCCTATACATTACAGCTGTTCCATTGCTCATCTGTATGTAACAATGTTTATCTGTATGGTCCCTGTTTAATAAATAAATAAATGCTCCACTATGTTCACCAGCTGTGTCTGTCTGCAGTTTGGTGCTGGGCAGCTGGTCTACAGTGGCTTTATAAGAGCTTTCTCACTGAACATTGTATGTATTCAGAGGTAACCTATTAAGGATGCATTCAGCTCATTAATCACGAGATGAGAAATAATAGTACATTACCACTTTTAATAACACAAAGTGTTATTATCTGTGATTCTGGCCCTGGTATTTCATGGTATCAGATGGGAAGCACATTTCCAGGTTTTGCCCACCTGTAGTTTCTTGCCCTGTTTGACCCATCAACAGCGACGCTGCCACGTTCTGAAATCTCAGCATTTACTTTGGTGAGTACAAAGTTATCATAACTGATGGAGCTCCAAAAATATAACCCAAATTGGTTAACTTTTTCATTTCATACACCAGCCATTTGTAGATTTTAACCATCTAGTCCTGTGTGGTGTCTATGTGTTTGGCTAACCCTGCACAATGTCAGATGGCTTTGTGAAGGAGTGGCATAACAAACTGTTTTCGCATTTAATTATTCATATTTCACATCTATGGCCTACATTTTTCTGCATTCATTTTTACAAATCATTATTATGTTAATGGTAAGTTGTTATTTTAAGAGCATACATGTATTTTGCCATATCAATCACACATACACACAATTACAAACACATTAAAATCGCTCTATTTTTGCAACAAATTAGACCACAAAAGGGAACTGCAGTGTGCATTTGCACGCATATTAACAAAAAACTCTATGCAAATGTATTTCAAATGAGCTCTGGCACAGTGTTTCAGTAATACAGATATTTCATTAGCTCAGGCGACCTACATTCCCCAGTGGTTTGGATTAGCAGAGCCTGAGCTTCTGCTGCCACTCATCTGATCTCGTAGTGTCCGCGTCTGATCCGCAGCATGCCACGGCAGCCATGCTTAGTGGTTGACACTGTTCTCTCTGGGAGTAAATGGAGCTCAACATGTGGCACTTCTTAGCCCTCATCACCATGAGCGAGTCTCATGGGGAATTACAAGGATAGGGGCCTTCTGAAGAGGTCATGGATGGGGCTAATGTTCCCTCTAGGTTTCTGTGTGGCCTGTGGGACAGTGTTAGCCACTAGCAATGAAAATAATAGAAGTGTGGTTCTTCGCATGTAACAAAAGAAAGGGCCTGATGGAACTTGATGCTTGTGCTGTGAGTCAGATTTAAATTTCTGTGGCCCCATTATGTTGACTTTACAGGAAATAACTGATAATCCGATGGCAAAATGATACACTTAGCAATAAACAGACACACAAACTGTTACTGGCACATTTTATCCATAGGGAATTATACGTACAACACCTTTAGTCTTTGAGCTGACAGGAGCTTGAAAGCTTGATTTTAGAACTTCTAGGATCAAATGTAACTGCTCTTTATACCAGAACCTCGGATGAGAGGCTCGCTAAAATGTGAGCGCTAAGTGGATGAGTGGCCAGGCTTTGTCATTTAAGAGACGAAGTGGAGGCTTTCCATTACAGTTGTGCTATCAGGAGTGTAATCATCCCTCCCTCTATCTACCCTTGCCTACAATCTTTTAAATACTTAAGTGGGTGACACATTGTGCAACTAACGTGTTCAACACAAATAAGATATATTGAAATACAGTGTCATTTGTGGGAATTTAAAGGGGCACTCTTAACTCCACATCAACATAAGTTTACTTGTCACGAAGAACAAAACTCAGCCAGTGGAAACAGATGTATAATGAGAATTCAAATTTATAACAGAAGGCTTGTGTTGCAAACTACTGGAGTAGAGTTTAAAAGATGTGGGTATTTTACCAAGCAGGGAAGGTTTAATAAAAAATGTCATCAAGTTGCATTATGGGAAGCGTAGGATCCAGCCCTTTTGGAACTTGACCTCATTAGCATGATTAGCAACTAAAAGTCAGGATTTTTCTGCCTCTGCTGCTCTGATTTTGACTTTTTTTTATTTGTCTCCCAAGTTTTGTGGAAGTGCAATACTAAATTGCTTGAGCACCCCTTTAAGAAAAGATGGTGACTACATGTGAGGGGAAAATTATTTACTACACTTATATTAGTTAAAGTAAAAGACACTTTATGATAACATTTGCCATTATGGAAAAGTCCCTAACCATGACCCATGACCTTTAATACATAGAAGGTAGCTGTATGGCAGTATGGGTGGAGAGGAAATGTAAAATATTCTTTCATGGGTTGTGAAAATTTTAGCACTCATGCTCCAATGAAACCCTTTCAAAAGCCACTGTAAAATGCAAAATATATGGAGTCCCGAAACTGACTAAACTACTAAATGTAGCAAAAGGTTATCAGTCGAGTCAAAACTATAACTGAATACATCAACAAATAATATTGTTATTGTTGTATAATAATATAATAGTATAGTATAATATTGTTATAGTTTTATCATTATTATTGCTCTGAACACACATGAACACCCATCTCATTATATTAAAATCAGAAAAATAGGAAATGTGTTGGGGAAAATGGGAAATGTTGCATGGGGAAAATAGTTAAATAGTTGATAATTAAATCAATACTACAAAAGTAATTCTTGGTAGACATTTAATCATTTATATCACATTATGTATTTTGCCTCCTCCCCTCTTGTGCATTCAGTCAGCTGGAAGTTTGAAGAAGATGACCAAGAAGAATTTATGAAGCACACGCTAGAAATCTGAATTTTTATGAATTGAATGACATCTGCAGTATCATCACAGTTTTTACAGCAAAGTAGTCCTGTACTTATCCTGTTATGTTATCCTGTTATCCTGTAAAATATGTTTAAGTGATCTCAAAGATAACACAACATTGTAGAATAGCCTCATATCACAGTCCAGGATCAAAATAAAACTGTGATCCATAGCGAGAGTGTGAAGGGTGCACACAAGACAAGACTAATGGCAGGAAGGAGATAAGTTAATTGAGAGCACGAATAATTTATTTGTGCACACAAATGAGCTCCGTATTAAAGGAATAGAATAAAGATTTATATGTCTTTATAAACTTCATTTTAATTATTTAACTGACAATGTTTTTTATTAGTGTTCATATTTTGGGCTTGTCTGATAACCTTTTACTACATTTTGTCAGTTTTGAGCCTCCGTATAGAAAATGCATTATTCTTCAGTTTACAAATACGGCAGCGTGTCATAAACCCTCAGATGCCGACATTTTGTTGGAGAGAATTTCTTTTCCCGTGCAGTGGAGTTATGAAGTAAAAAAGGCTTCAAGATGGCAGTCAGTATCGAAACATTCAATTGTTTCTGGACAGTTATGCAAAACGTACAATCGTTATCATCTCAAACTTAAGCAGACCTTAAACCTATTTTGAGAGAACAGTGCATCTGGAGTTTGGAAATCTCTTGAGGGAATATTAAAATGTAATAGCAAAGCACCATATTGTTCCTCGCCAAGATCAAAGCAACCTGCCGTGATCAAATTTTGATAAAGACATGATGTTGTGAAATAATGATTTATGACTCATATTTTCTTCTAAATCAAAGGAAGAGATGTTATTATGGTAAAATGTGCCTTCGGTTTGAAGTCTAGCTCACTTTTAGAATGGGTCATTAGAAATAATGGACTCTGTGGTAATTTTGTAGGTAAAAGTGAAAAGTATTATTTTAATGAATATTGTGACAGTGAACTGCTCTCAATGAAAAAGTGAAAACTAGGGCCAAAAATGATTCTTTACATTATTCCAAATGTTGCAAGGCCTTTTCTGCCTAAACCGTAGTTTATCACCATTCATTTAGGATTACTTATTTAGGATTTTTAACTGGTGGGAAAATCCCACCCACTCATTTGCTTTCATACTGTTCTGTGATGTTTGACACAATATTGTGACCCTAGGATTATAAGGTTCTTTGCATTCGTTGTGAAAAATGAGCTTTGCTTTGACTTTTATGCATTAATGGTCCTATAATCAGAAGAAAAAAAGAAAAGCTTCTTTCTTCAAAATCATTCTCTGACTTGGTTCTATAAGGTTCTACCTACAAAGCGTCAGTCATTGCTTAGAATGTAACGACCATGTCGCCTCACTGCTCTGTGACTGAGGTTAAAGCAGCTGAATAAACATGGAACATTGAAGAATCTTAATGTTTTTGATAAAATCCTCAATTTTGAGGCAAAACTTATGAATGGCACTGATACGAATGTCAGCTAAAGTGAGTGTTATTTTACAGTATATCCTGTTTGAACTTGATGAAAAGCTGTTAGCCTATGTACAATTAGCTACCACGCTAGACAGCTAACTTGCTAATGTTAATTAAACAGCTCATGCTACTGTTTGTTAGTAAGAATAAATGTAGTTAGTAACTGAAGCTACTGTGACTGCTTTAGAGATAAGAGATGACAGCAATTATGGCCAAAATTTGAATATGTTGGAATCTGAGATAAATTCAGGTTACTAGCTAGCTAGATGAGCATTCTTTGTGTCTGTTTATAGCTGCAGCAGACACAGTGGTGCCAGCGACTACATTCAGAGCTCAGACACTGACAATGATGACCTAAGCTTGTCCAGGCCAAAAAGTAGAATTTGGAGCAAAAAGGGACCAGAAAAGCACCAAAAAGAAGAACAGCTGGCAGAGGGACAGCAGCAAACAGAAAAAAAAATAGTAGAGAAATATGTCTCAAATGTTTTATTTATTTACTTTATTTTTTTGCGTTCTTAGTAAAACTTCAGTTCAAATCTGTCAGGGAAAATCTCTTTTTTTTGCATTCCCCCTGATCCATAGGAACAGCTTGTGTGTGTTGGGCCAGTCCTTCAGAGTGGCGGCTGTAATAATAATATTATATTATAAATCCATGATGTGTCAAAGCTCGGCCTTCCTCTATGAATCAGACGGAATCCAAAATGTATTGCAAGGGAACTCAACGGTTCAGAAAAACAAATTGACCTCAAGGGGCCTCTGTAGTTGTAATACTATTTTATATCAGAACTTCAGTAGTTACTTCAGTAGTAGTTACTTCAGTAATTAATAATTTGATTTTGTGAAATAAACTGGCTACTTTCTGTTCTGCTTTGGCAGACAGAATCTGAATATTTCCAAGCAGGAAATGAGTTCTCAGTATCAGAAGGTTCATTCTGAAATCCACCTGATCTAGAAAACCCCCAATTTAAATTATGATAGGACTCTGATTTGATATTATTAAGTATATTAATACTAAATGCACTTTAATAACCTCAATTTCTCAAAACCACTCAGATCACAGATCCTTATAATTCCACGGTCACAACGTGTTAGTGTAACTATATATGTGATTAGGGCTTGTAGGTGGCTTTTTCAGCTGTAGCCAGTTCCCCTTTTCTTGAGCTGAAAATACCTCAGTGTGACATCACTTCATTTAAATATGGCCAATAACTAGAATACACTACTAAATACCAAAATTAATCCAGGAAGCAATGCACAACATCACCAAAAGCTGTGTTTTACCAGTGATTCAGGGTGCTTTAGAGGGGATTTTTCCTGTAAAGATTAACTATGATTGCTGTGTAAAGGGCTAAAATTGTAATGCCTCCTGAGCCTAGTGCAGTCAAATACAGCTGGGAATTTTAAAGCCTTTGGATATGGATGAAAAGCTCAGTCTCTGTCAGACAGAAGTTTCTCTGCGTCTTGATTTAGAGGATGTGTCCTGTTCTGTTCTCCGCCACTGTGATGAATTAAAGCCCAGTGCTGTCAGAGAAGGAAAGTTCTGCTTGTAACGTAACATTTTATGAGTTCTGTCTCCAAACGTCAGCCCGAAAGTGTCTCGAAAACGTCAAGGATCAAGCCCCTGAGGATGTGTTCAGAAATATTTTTCATTCAAAGACAGATGTCAGGTTATCTAAATGGCGGCAGTTCGTACCTTGCGTCCTCCTGTGTTGAGCCTCAGAGGGGTCAGGTAGGGGTCAAAGATCATGTGACTGGTCTCGATGTCGATGGGCGACTGCCTCTTCCCTATGGCGCACAGGTTCCAGGCTGAGTGCACCAGACCCCAGAAGGATGGGACTGGTGGTGGGTGGGATGAGGGTGAGGCAAAGAGAGAGGGAGAAAGTAGCAGTAATTAGTGTGCGTGTGCTCTGGTGTTCCACAAGATCAAACCATAAAAACAGAGAGAAAGTGAGCAGATGAGCTTCATTATGACGAGACAGGAGAAATGGGGAGTTTAGGGAGATTTGAATTTACATATCGCTTCATTAAAATCTGACTAAAAAAAGAGCTTTCATTAAAGTCTCCAGGTTATTATCTGGCAGTATAAATATATAAAGTAGAGAAACAGACTTTAATAAAGTCTGTCTAAAAGTTCTCCCACTAGTTTTCATTGCTTATAATCTACAGCAGTGGTTCCAAACCTTTTTGTCTTGCGGCCCTTTTAAATGAAGCAATTTCTACTTGTGAGCCTCCTCGCAGGCTACGACCTCTGTGTGGAAGTATGAAGTATAGCAGGTGAGAAACACAAGTGGCTGGTATTTATACATTGGGGTTTGATGACGGACAAGCTAATTAAGTTAACATTAGCTTCGTGGGGATGGTTGAAAACACTGTCTCCGGCTGACTTTTTATTGTTTTCCAGCTGATGTGTTTTTAAAACAAGAACCTTGTAAAAGAGTCTCAAATTTTGACTTGGTGACATAAATGATAATGTTCTAAAAGATCCATGTATAAGACATGGAAATAAAGCAACAGCATTACTAACATTAGCCTACCCTCTGACACAGAGGGGAAATACTGCACAGTATACATGTCAGTCATGAACGTAACTTGTAACCCTACGAACTAATGTTCCCTTGTCCTTGGAAGTCACATTCAGTTACTAATAGGTAGTAGGCTACTTAGCTGAACACGCTATTGTTTGAAGCTTAGAAACACACAGTTTAATCTATTTCTCACACATTTGCTCTTGTGTTTTTGGTTTTGGAAAGACAAAAAAGTACACCACTCTACAAACTCTTAATATATGGATTATCTCTGTTACTACAGATCCATGCACACCATTTCAACATGTAGAGAAATCCAAAGCTTGATACTGTTGCTAAGCTTTTTGGGCGAGGGGTTCAGCAAATAGTCAGATGGCCTTCATTAGCCCATAACTGTTGGCTTTAAAAAAAAACATACGCTCTATTTCTACAATACATGGGTCTAGATGTTAGGGGGGTTAGGGTTACCAGCAGGAAACATCAGATAATGGGATTACTGAGACCTTCTGTCCTGCGGTGGTGGACCTGGAATAGGATTGGACGATTGGACCGTAATGTTGAGCTGACCTAAAACCAGCCATATGTGGGCTGAATGACTGTACACTGCAACGAACAGAAAAGATAGAGGATGAAAGCATGCACGGTCACATGCACACACACAATGTGCATGAGCCTCAGATGACCTTACTAAAGCCACTGTAACTTTGACACATGCACACAAAGAGGCATTTTCTCTCTCTCTAACACACACACACACACACACACACACACAAACGCACATACACACACAGATGAGAGGGCTTATCACTAGTTAAACTGTCATAATGCTTGTCAGAGACGGGCTTAATGACAACTCGCAGTGTAACACAGCTGTCATTATGATCAAAAAACTCATCAACAGTAGTCAGCATGCTCAGCTAAGGCTCAGCTGAAGGGGAAACATGTTTAAATGCTTGATGGATGTGAATTTATTTCATGCAATTTTTATTAATGCACACGAGGCTCTTTTCCAGCCGCACGCTGTTTTCATATTCATACACACTGATTCACACCTGGGAGCTGCCTGGAACAACCACAGCCCTCTACCTCTACGTTTTTCCTCTCTCTCTTCCCACCCCTCCCTCTTACTTTCTCTCCATCTCTTTCTCTCTTATTCTCTCTTGCTCCATCCCTTCATCCATCCCTCTCGGGCAGTATTCGGTGGAAGAGCGAAGTGACAGATGCAGAGGCCCTGACCTGCAGAGTGCAATCCTGACCCCTGTTTGGCACACAGCCACATGTCAACACACTGTTATATCACCCAGCTGTGTGTGTGTGTGTGTGTGTGTGTGTGTGTGTGTGTGTGTGTGTGTGTGTAAGTAGGTCTGTGTGTGAGAGACAGACAGAGACTGTGTATCAGAAGTGCATGTAGGTGTGTAGAAACATACTATTTGGGGATATAAATGGAGAAAAGCTGAATGTGTATATCTTCATATTGTGATTTTGTGATATGTGATATAGGGAATGTGTCTTGAAGGTTGATTGCATGTCACACTGTGCAAGATGGGTCTAACAGTGTTGGTCTGGTACGTCAGATTGTGCGATGGAGGCCTCTTGAATTGTATTGCCGTGAATACAAACAAGACTAAAATACTACAGCCATGCTAACGGCTCAGTGAGGCTCTACTTAGGCACAGCGATGCTTTGAGCTAAATGCTAATGTCAGCATGCTAACATGCACGTTTAGCAGGTCTCACATTAAAATATTAACCATTTTAGTTTTGTGTATTAGCATGCTAACATTTGCTAAGGCGGATGCCATTTTTTCCAAAAAAAGTGGCCTCCAAAGTTATTAGGCCTACAAGTCGTCCTGAGGGAAACATGAACATCTATACCAAATTGCATGGCAATCCATCAAATATCTGAACTTTGGTTCAGATATTTCAGTCTGTCCCTTTCACTACAAAAAAAAATGTTGATTTTTTTGCAATTTGGAAAACCAAGAAAAACATTAAGTGAACCTGTCTTTGGTCTCCAAAGCTCTGAATCAGCCATGAGTGGACGAGTCTCACATTCCCTCTTTCCACCAAATTAGCTCTGGATCTTGAACTGGTTCCGTTCAGGATTCTTGGAACCTTGGTGCTACCTAGAGAACCAGCCCACGTTTCCACCAGTTTTGAGCAGAACCACTGTAATCAAGGGTGCGTCGAAGTAAACAGTAGTAGCAAGATGGCGGATTGCATTGATTACCTGCAAGCTTTTGTTCTGTAATTACAGATATTTGTTTTTGGACCAACTATTAATGATAAGGAGACGTAGACTATTACCACAGTAGACCATAGACCACTGTTGCCTTCTCCATCCTCTCTTTCCAACCTGTAGAATATGACACGCCCACTGATGACATCACAGATCGCACTTCAGGTCATGGAAAACCTGCTATTCTTTTGGTTCCAGCTGGGAACCAACTTTTCGAGTCCGGAACCAATTTATTTTTGGTCGAAATGCTCCAAATGGTTCAAAATTAGGTGCGTGAACCGGAATGGAACCCGTTCCATGTTGGTAGAAAAGGGGTAACAGTGCAATCTAGGACCACTGTTTAGGACTGATGACTAAAGATTTCACCATGTTTCTCTCTCAATTGTCACCTTTCATCTGGGACAGTTCAAAATTGCAACATTGCATTGTTGTGTACATGGACCTTTAGTGTGCATGCACTGAAATGTGTCTTGGTCTGGTGTGTGTTTGTTTGGACTGCATCCTGCATGTCTGTCCCAAAGCCGATGGTTTATGAACATCAGTAGACGATGACATCTGCGAAAGGGCTGAATTACAGAAAGATCCACAGCTGCCAAACACTGACAGAGGAGGCGGCAGGAGACAGAAGACGCCCCAAGTGCTTCTAAACAGTGATAATATTTAACCTTAGCAGGGTTAAGTAGTGGAGAGAAGAGTGAGGGACACAGAGACAAAGAGAGAGACGGAGAGAGGAAGGAGGCAGAGGGATGGAGACAGAGGGAGGAAGCCCTGAGGACCCACCGTCCTTTTTAATATTAATAAATCTGACTGGGTTCACATGGTGGGGAAAAGAGAGAGAGACATAGACACAGAGAGACGAGGGAGATAAAGAGTGAGGGAGGACAGCCTGAGGATCCGCTTCTTAAAGAAAAACACTGAGATTTCAGGATATACTTAATTCTGCATTTTAGCATAGACAGCTGCACGGAGAGTGATAAAAGCTTAATGAAAAGTAGTGTTAAAGCATAAGTACGGTGATATTCTACATTTGTCTAATTTCAACAAATCTCATTAAAAAAGACTAAAACCAACAATTAATTGATCGACTAACAAATATTGTGTGTGTGTATGAATGAGCCACATTGTGACATGTTCCTTCATTACTATGAACACACACACTGTAGCAGTTTGCTAAAACCTACAGTGCCCAGCTGTTTTAGGATATTACTGAGCCTTTATAAAAAATGAAACTATATATTTGTGAGGTGATTTTTTTTTAAAGATTCACATCTTCTCTAGGAACCAGTGGGCTTGGGGCTCAGAGCCACATACAATAGGGGAGTCAGAGAGTATTGACAGACAGACTAACACATTGCTGTATTTTTTAACAGGATATGTAGACAATAAAAAGAAGACTATGAGACTACAGCTGGAAACCGTCTTTGTGCTAAGCTAAGCTAACCAGCTGTTGAACAATCTTCTCATCTAACTCTCAGCAAGAAAGCAAATGAATGCATTTACAAAATGTCAAACTATTCCTTTATGTAAAAGTAGCAACATTGCATTATAAAAGTCTGTATTGAAAATGTCACTTAAGTAAAATTACATACGTACTACTAGTAAAATGTACTGAAAGAATTTATAATGCAGAAAAGTGGCCCCTGTGAGTGTTACACAGTTAAATTATTGGATTATTATTACTGATGCATTAATGTGTAAGTAACATTTTACTGTTGATAGAAGTGGAGTTGATTTTAACTTTTTATTATACTGGTAGGTTTAATCTATAACAGTGCATCATATGTTTTAAGCTCATATGTTTTATATGTAAAATCTTAATCTGTAAAGTGACATTACCTAAAGCTGTCAGATAAATGTAGTGCAGAAAAAAGTACCCTCTGAATGGTAGTGGGGTGGATGTATAATGAAGTATGAAATACTCAAGTAAAGTAATAATAATAAAATCAAAGTAAAAATGTTATCTTTGGTTTTACTAGTGATGAAATAGAAGATTCAATTTTTCTTTTTAAACAAATACACATTTGTAAAGAATGTCTGATATATGGAGCTAAATGAAAAAGAAGATTACATTTTGTTAATTAAATACTTTTTTCCTGTTTTGGTAAAGAGTGTCTAATTAACAAAAAAAGCTGGTAAAACGCTTGCATTGCTTGAATAAAGTACTTGTTAAATTAATTTATGAACAATTAAAAACATATGAATGCATATGTATTATGATACATTTTAACCTAGGATACTTTTTTTAAAATCAAATTTAAGTGGACCATTAGATTTTGGTAGAATTGTAAAAGTCACACTAAACATATTTTATCAACATGTATTTCTAATGTTCCACTTATCAACATAAAGTGTGACTTCAATTTAAGCTTTCCTTAACAAAGAAAAACAAAAGCGGTGACAGGAAGTAGACGCATTTTCGCAGATTGCAAATCGAGTTTCCGGTACGGATCTGGCAGTGACACGGGGTATGTTTCAGACTATTTCTAGGCTGGGAGCAGTAACTTCCTGGAGTGTCCGCTGGTTAACTGGCATGTAGCCTTACATTCTTACAGTCCATCCTCTGTGTTTTCATGTGTGTTTATTGTCAAATTTAACAGATAGCTTGTTTAATTAAAGGTATATACCCAGTATCCAGTATATCCACCTACCAACACACCACACAGCTACAGGCAGTAGAATACAATCTAATAGTAAGATGTTGGAGAGAAGATGTGACTGAGTGAGGAGACGAGAGAGAAGAGATGAGCTCTCAGAGAGCTGGGGAGTAACTGCTGTTTTGACTGGACTTTGGAAGGCTGATACACTATCTGGGAGCCAAGAGCGCAGGCCTGGTGGGTGGGTGACTGGGAGAGCAGGGCCATGAAACAGTTGGCGGTGGAAATCCACAAGCTGGGATGAGGTGTGAGGCTGGACGGTGGCAGGTTTGTTTTGGGATAATGCACTAGTGCGTGTCACACTGTGTACTTCAGCTCGTCAAGTCAAATCAATTTGGAGTGACCCACCTCGCTCAGAAAACAATAGCCATTAAGTAGATTGGTTACTTGTAAAAAATATGAGTTTTGCCACTTTCAGAATTGATGTGTCACAGTGGGGGAACACGCGCCGCAGTCACAAAGCCTGCAAATGCTCACATTAACCTTTCTTGTTCTTTATAAAAGCTATTTATCCTCTGAAATGATTTCATTATCAGCTCCTGCTTCACTGGAAGCCATAATAGAAGTCCCTTATCAGACATCCATTCTGTGTTAGTACTGCAGCAGTCACTGCAGCGCACCGTTTCTGTCTGTCTGAGATGCACACACACACACACACACACACACAAGTGCAGCCAGAAGCACTGGCACAGTCTTTTGAAAAATTTGGGACGCACTTGTTCTTCCACGTCATACTTTTATCTATATTTATGTCCTTTGTTGCGCCGCACAAACCACGTCAAAATAAACTCGTTTCCTAAAAGAGCTTCATAAATAAATGCATTTGACTTGATTTGGACAGAATAAAGTTGCTTTCACTTGGGGCACCTTAAAAAATTCATGGGTTTCTAAAATGGCTGGTAGTTTATGGTGTCATAACGATCGAATCGAATCTAAGACAAAAGCGAAGCAGAGTTCAGTTCAAGTTCAGCCTCCAGAACACTGTGTATGGATGAGTACATTACCAATTACTAATTAATGTGTTGTAACTTGATTAAGCAACGACAATATGCCATTGTTTTTACACTTTTACAGATTAAACGAATGAGCTATAATGTGTTAATCAGTGAGTTTTAAAGATGCTGGCAGGTGGATTTTGTTACCGTCACACAGAGCCAGGCTAGCTGTTTCCCACTTTCCAGTCTTTGTGCTAAGCTATGCTAAGCTAGCCAGCTGCCTGCTCCAGCGACATATTTACTGCGCAGACATAAGAGTGGTGTCAATCTTGCCATCTAACTCTCAGCAAGAATGTGAATCAAAATATCGCTCAAAATGTCTGACTTGTAGTTAAAGCCAGTCATTTGAGTTTATAATGTCCCTTAGTGCTGCATACTGTATTAAAGCCGCTGAAAACGTAATTGTCTTTTAAAACCTAAAGTATTTCTCTAAAACATTAAATATTAATGACAGAATATCAAAATAAAACATTACTATTATTTAGAGTTTAAAACTCAAAAGCTCTAGTCTGCTTCATCAGGACTGTGAGTGTGGTTTCATCAGATTTAATTGACAGTGCTGACAACATTAATAAACACCCCCACATTTGTAATCAAATTTTGACTCAACACTTGCTAAATCCTGATTTAGATGTGGAAACTTGAAGCCTCCAGTGCACACACACTGAGAATGGACAGTGAAGCAGGAAACAGCTGTTGTCCAGCAGGAAAACTTATATTGATAGATTCTGGATTTTTAATGATGTCATTTCAAAGATTTTAACGAGATAATTGAACTGTTTTTGTGAAAAAGAAAACATCAGATACAAATTATCATTCAAAGTAGAGCAATTTATATGCATGTTAAAACATGCATGGAGGGGATGTTTAAGACTATTGCTAATAATTAAATTGCCAAAAACTGATTGCTGCACTGTAAACCTGCAGCCTCCAGGCCTCCTGACAGGCTGGAGCCCCTGGGCAGTTGCCTGCTTTGTCTGGTTGGTAATCCAGCCTTGCCTCTGAAGGTGGTGCAGATAAAGTGTAGGATTTGTGTTTCTTTTGGGGTTCAGAAAATTCTAATAGTTGCTAAGCTAAATAAACCATTTAAAAAAGTTGAAAAAACTGAAAACAGAGCTACTCTTTCTTAGCTAGTGAAAAGTTGACATTTTGGAGATACATGCTTTTCGCAGGTTACATTACAGTCAAAGACTTTTGAAGCAGCATTTATCTTCACGTTGGGAAATAAAACAGAAAGACTTTATTTTACAGGTGTATAATTTCATTGTTATTTCTTAGGAAGTTTCCGTTAAAGAATTATGTATTCTGGTACTAATTATAGGAAATGAAGTTCTAAGACAGTTATTTTACTTGGAGTTTAGTTAGTCATGCTGAGTTTCTAAGCAGTTGTGGATTTTCAGGGAAATTTCCATGAAAGAACTGCTACATTTAAATATAACTTGCAGAAAACAGTGGGGGTGGAGGACTTATTTCTAGCTACAGCCGTACTGTTGACTAAGACTGTGTTCACTGGTGTAACTAGTAAAATGTGAGCTCTGCTGACATCTGTGTCATTGTGAGCACAGCATGTGCTTTAAACACAGTGAATCAGCCATCCATTAGCATCCTACTAACCACGCATTAGGCCAGCTCAAGGCTTAAGAGGCTATTACCCATTCTGACCCATATTGCTTGGGTATTTTACACACACAAACATACACATATACTGCAATGCATGGAAATGCCATATGTTTAAATGGACAGCATGGATTATGTTGTACATGGGATTTCCTCAAGAGCAGTACATTAGCATTCCTGTTAGCAGGATGTCCGGTATCACAGACTATTACTTGTGATGGGATGCTGATATCACAGCTCCAGAATACTGCAGATCATGTGTTGTAGGGAGTGGATGATAAGATTACAAGATCATGTTACTCTGATCTGAAGGGACTACAACAGAAAGTGGACAAATATTGGTTAACAGCTCAAACATGTCATTTCCTCTGGGGATGGGGCGGGGGAGGGCAATGTCTCCCTCAATTTTTTCCCGTGCACCCACAGCAATAAGCTTTTGGGAGCAGTAGCCACTGCTGCACCAAATGACTATAGGCTCTTTTTTAAGCCCTGGGTTTTGCCTTTCAGGCTACATACGCACCCAACCCTACCTTGTTGGTTGGAGGTTGTTGGGGCCACACTCCAGCCTGAGAGGAAGACTGCAGACACTACTCAGGGCTTAAAGTAATGCCACCTCGTCTGCATGTTTTTCGGGTAAAAGTTTACATTCAGTATTTCATATTATGTAGAACTGAACATCAATCAACATAATGCAAAAAAGGACAGTGGTCTTTTTAGTAAAGCTGCATATCCAACATTATCTATCATCAAGTATAAAAAAACTATATATGACATAAGTAGGGTTAGTGCAATATAGATCAGAACCTCTGATTTCATTGTCTCTGACACCAAATGTATGCCCTTGGCTATGGTTATGCTTAAACAGAAGCTTAACTATAAATTCACTTTTTGGTGTTAGTAAATTATATGTACAGTCACTTTCCATTGAAAACAGCTAGCCTGGCTCTTATGGAGCCAGGACAGGGACTTTAAAATTTGGCGCTGAAAGTAAAATTTGGCATTGAAAACTAAATCTGAACTGAAAAAAGGAACCATTGGCATTGAAACATTTGTATTGGAAAAAGATGTATTGGGACTGAAACAAGTATTGGCACCGAAAAAAGTTTAACTGAAAAATAAAACAGGCAGTACATTGTTTTCATTTTATTTTGAGTTTTTCAGTGACAATATTCTGATATTTTCTTCATGTCACTATTTTCTCACTGACAGTGGTTTTCAGTTTCAACTTTCTGTCACTGTTTTGGCGTGGAGAGGAGGGGTTTGAGGGGAGGGGCAAGGAAAGCTCCATAGGCTCTGCCCAAAGCCAACAAAGTCTGCCTCTAAAGCTTAGTAATTATTAGTAGTTATTTATTGCTTGTTGAATCCATACAAAACCCAGAGTGTTCCTGAAACTTCCTGGAGTCTCCACTGGTTGCCTGGCGACCTCATGGTGACAAAAACCTCCACGTATAACGTGTTAATCAGTGTGCTGTGGAGATGCTGGTAAGTGGATTTTGTTACGGTTGAACAGAGCCAAGCTAGCTGTTTCCCTCTGTTTCCAGCCTTTATGCTAAGCTAAGATAACTGGCTCTAACTACATATTTACTGAACACACATTAAAGTAGTACCAATCTTCTCATCTAACTCTCGGCAAGAAAGTGAACAAGCATGTTTCCCAAAATGTGGGTGTTTCATTTTGTAAGTGTTCCTTTAAAAAGGTTTTAATAATTGAACCACACGCAGCATTCAAAGCCTTTGTAGCTGTGACCTTCAATGACTTGGTTGCAGCTGACAGTATAGGATTATGTTAGAAGTCCTTTCCAGTGTGCACATTTTACATATTTTTATTTTATGTTTCAGGGCATTTGCACTGCAGCACAGGCTTTGCAGGATTTTCTCTTCGGGTTGGACCTTTGTGCAGATGCAGTACACACAAGAGCCCTCAAATAAATTCAAGATTCAAAATTTTACATGTTACTGACAGCAGTTGTCAGTCAGAAAAATAATAATAATGCGGGCCAAATAAAATGCCTTGGTGCTTTCAAACAATGATGCAACTCCACTGTAATCCACTTTGTGTCCCTTCCCCTTTACTGTCTCTCTGTTCATCTGGCTTTCTCTCATCATCTCTATCCTGTTCATAGATGTCTTTACCTCTAAGACAGAGTAAGAGATAAAGAGAGAGAAGGATATGAGCACATTGACATACAGTAGATCAAATGCAGACTTTTATTTCAGACAGTTTTCTGACACATACACTGTATAGCTTGTTCAAATATTACATTTGATTCTTGTTTTATTCAGAAAACTGCTTGCTTGGTTAGTTAACATTACACAGTATTGCTACACGTTGCTTCTCTTCCTCTTCAGCCTTCACCAGTCTGTCAAAACTCTCCCTGAATTCTTACTAATTCTTTTAGTGTGACCGATGTACAACAGCTCTTTGGCATCTTAGCAGTGACAGCAGGGGTGTAAATATAGACAGTGCAGGGAGGGCCCCTGGGGTGGGGGGTCCCATAGAAAGAGTGGGCCTTCCAACAATGTGTTGGTAGAGAATGGGCCCTTGCGAGTCAGAAATACGCCTGTGTTCAAAGAAGAACTCACATCAAATTGAATTTGCTATATATGCCCTCGAAAAGGAAAACCCATCTCATTCATGTTTTTCTTTTTGTGGAGGGGTAAATAGTCAGTAGCAATCTATAACAAAATTTTATGCTTATTTTAATTCCAATACAATAGCCTAAGTAACTCATTCAACTGTACAATCCAACACAGTGTTGGTCAAATATGTACATGTAGGCTGGTGTATGTGCTTCATAACTAGTAACTAACATGCACTAGGGCCCATCATACTAGCGGGCCCTGCAGTCCCTTTTACCTCTTTCTGACACTACAGGCGTCAGCAAAGAAAAATAAACTGGTGACGTATGCAACACATGCTAACTCAGCGACACAGCTGTTAACAAGACTGACTGAATATGGCAGACTGCCTTAACTTAAACGTTCTACAGTGTGGATGCACTTCACCAAAGTCAACCAAACAACCGCCAAATGCAAGATTTGACAAGTCTTGCTTAAATATTTATCTACGTCCATCATGTTAAAGTAAGAACTTGTGGCATTTTTGATAACTTGAGAAGGACGAGCGCTCCACCTCAGCCTACTGCCGGTTTTACACCATATTCTGTGACTCGTAGCAGTGCAACAACCATTTCGTCTTTGGGTAACATTAAATGCAACGTGCATACAGAAAAATCTGTGATTTATTTAGCCAATATTTGCTGAATGACAAATCTGAATTAATATTGTTTCCACCGTGTTGTTTTGTACTTCTGCAGCTGCAGCACAGCCCCGCAGTGAGGAGCAAACAGCTTTTTTCCCCTCGCAGTAAAAGTAAAAATGAGTCACAGAGCAGTGACAAAATATGTGGTGGAAGCCCTACACACTTCTACACAATCTCTGTGGTTTAGGTGACACTCAGTGAAATAAAAACAGTACTTCTTTTTTTTTTAACGAAGAGATGTCTTCATTCCCCACCAAACAAATGACCTAAAAAGATTTGATAAGGGCTTTGAAAGGATTCGGATTCGTTAAGCAAATTCGGAACTGGATTCAGATTCAATAAAATGCTACAGTAACCCCATCATGCACTGTAACACAAAAAAATCTTCTTAAAATCAGAGTTTTTTTGCTTTATTTGAATTATGTCAGGCTTATGTCAGGTTGTGTGTCTTCTCTAACTGATTGCTTCAATTTGTCATAGAAAGAAGTTCAGTTCATTCAGACTTTGTTCTACAGCCTGTTTCTTCTCACAACAGAAGTGGTGAGAAACAGAAAGAACTATCTGATGGTTGGCCCTTTTCCAGGAACATCCTGCCTTTCGTCTCCTTTTTCACCCCACGCTGTTCTCAGTTTGTATTTATTCCTGGACCAGGAGGCGCAGAGTGTGTGTGTGTGTGTGTGTGTGTGTGTATGTGTGTGTGTGTGTGTGAAAAGCAGGTGCAGTTCGTTACATTTCTGACCCAGGTGTGCGTGTTCAGCGTGAACATGACCCAGAAAGTTCCTCTGATGATTTGTCTGACATGAGTTATGATTAAAAAAACACACACACACACACACACACACAAAAGCTAAAACAATAAATTAGCTTCCACAGAATACGTTATGTAACTTCACAAACACAAACACTGGCCACTGATGCAAAAATGGTAACATTTTGCAGTGAAATCAGTTAATTCCTATGGAATCGCTGTGATTAATGGATTTGCTGCAGGGCGACGTAAATCCACGTGAATTTTTCGCTTTGAGTTCAATACATCTATACAAATACATCTAAATAACTATGTGAGCTTATTGTCCTGTTAGTGACCGAAATACAAGCTTGCTAACTGAAAGTTAGTCAACAGTTTGCAAGCGACTTTGAGGTCCTTGAGGCCTAATAAAGGTATTGAATGCATTTTCTTCATCATAAAAGATTTGCAAAGCTGATTTTTGAAAGAATTTGAAACCTACATTTTTTACACTTTTGGCAAATTGGCAATTTTTTGGCAAATTGCAACATTTTCTACATTACCACCACCTGTTCAACCAACCATGTATCATTTTATGGTAAATGGTAAATGTAACCCTGGGATTAATGGACGACCCACTCTACTTCCTAAGTCACAGATGTCCCACACTTTCCCCTTGTGCATGTGCGTCCACATGTGTGTGCATAAGATACAAACAGGGACCCAGTCTTAAAAACATTACTCACTAGCACTACTAGTGGTCAAAAACCCACAGGGTACCTTTAACTTCTCACCTTAAACAATCTCAAAACTATTTTTGTGATGCAAAGACAGCTGGTATGAAAATTCTAACTTATCGTTGCGGGTTTGTCCTCTGCACACCCACTCATCAATCATCAGTCATTATACTGCTGCCTCACAGACTCAGCAACATATTACAATTTCACACACCCATAGTCACTTACTCTACGATCAAGGTGTAGCGTAAGTGACGAAAATCAACATGCATATACCTGCCGCTTGCAAGGCATTTGTACCTCATCAAAGTGAACATCTTTCATGTTTTTTTTTCCATACAGTTGAGGACATTTTTTAAGAAAGTGTAAATCCTATAAAATATTTCAGATGCAGGGTATAACTTGAATCATACTTTGTACCTATCTATCACTATTGATATGTCCTGCACCTATCTATCACTATGCTATCTATCACTATTGATAGATAGCATAAAAAAATTCAGTTATTGTAGTGATATGTCCATTTTTACTTTGAAGTCATTTTGAAGATGACAGAGTAAAACAAAGATTTTAAAGATGTATAAAAATGTAACTCAACATCAAGAGCAACAACATAGGGTAGAGATATTTCTATGCTTTGTTAATTAATGAACCTTTGTTTTAGTCTGATTCATTCCCAAATTTCCATAGAAATCCACGAGGACTCAGCTGGAAGGAATAACTTTTCCAAATTCCCAGACAGCAGTCGGAAAAATAGCAGTCAAAACTGGGGCAACCTGCTTCCTTTTGAACCTATGAGTCTGACTGTCAACACTGCAGACATACACCAGGGAAAGGGATTTTTTGGTCCTAAAGTTTCTATTAAAATATAGGCCAGATAAACCACTTACATATTTCAAGCAGGACCCAAATTATATCAAAGTGACAAGTTGTTCTGGGAGCCAGGACCACAAAACAGACCTGCGATGCATTTCTGTTTTCATAGTTCAGATATTTATATTTATAAAAAATGAGGCAATGTCTATCAGCAATGCTGCTTTTCTATATACTGTATGACGTGTATTAATACAAATACAAATAGTGTGAACCTCAGGATTAAAAAAGTAAACTAGTGAGTTACTACTGGTTTATACTTTTCTACAGTGTATTAAAAGGGGTATGCCAGTGCCATTTCCATAAAGTTGGGGGACTCATTTGGGGGAATTGCAGGTTATTTTATTCTATTTTAAATTATGTCACAAAGTCTTTGTCAATCACAACAAACAGAGCAGAGTCTTAATAACTGGACAGCCAATCAACCAATTATTTCTTTTTAAAATTTTTATTTAATTATGTATTTTTTATTTAATATTGACACTGGGTCTTCATACACTCGTGCATTAGCCGTTTTGCCCTGCTGTATGGAGTCCCGAAACTGACAAAATGTCGTAAAAGGTTATCAGACAAGTCAAAAATAAGACTGATTACATTAATAATTAATAGGCCTACTGTTAGTTGAATAACTAAAATGAAGCGTAAAAAGAAACATAAGGCTTTCTAATTTTCCCTTACTCCTCATCAGTTGGTAAACAAGCAAAAAGCTTTAAATTATTTTTCCTTTACTTCCTATCAGTTGATAAAATTAATTTATTTTACTCTTCTTACCATTTATCTTTCACTACCTCATTTTATTTTTAAACTCCTTCAATCACCGTATAAACTCTTGTAAAAGTAGCTAAAGCATTTTAGGTGGCAAGCTAACGCTAACATAGTTAGCTAGCAAATGCTACTTGGAAGTTCAGACACCATGCTTCTATCTTCACACTATTATTTTCATCTTCAAAAGTATGTCTCTTGTCTTCATCAAGGAGCACAATGGAAATAAGGACAAGAGTAATTTATTCTACAAATCCCTTTTTGTCCAGCAATATTTTTGCTTAAAAACAGGAGTAAATGGTGCATTTGTTGGGAGCTATTTTCAGTCATGGACTAATTAGATTTAGATTACAGAAGTATACAGACAATACGTGTTAGTAGGATCAATTCATTGTTGGTTTTGGTCTTTTAATAGGATATGTTGACAGTAAGAAAAATATAGAATATCACCGGACTTTTCCCTTAAGAAGTTCATGGATTTATAAGTAGCTTAAGTCTGTGCCTTCTAGCATCATTACACTGGACAAAATTAACCCTGAATACACAATGCTTTTAAATGTGGTCAACAATAAAGTGTTTTTCAGTAAACTACAAATAGATACGATTATTTTCAAGTTTTGGCCCTAATGGGGAAAAAAGTCTTCCTAAACTCTACAACCTAAAACCTTTTTTTAAATCACAACTTTTTTATCTCCATCACTTCTTTGATGCTCGATCTTCACCACCACCAATCATCTCCCTCTCCATCTCATCTCAAAGCCTATTTCACATCTGACATGACTTACAGAGACAGACGTTTGAAAATAATATTGTCTTGGAAGAATCAAGCTGTTGAGGGTGCTGCGTGTCATGCAGCAATCTCATTTTCTTAAGAAGATATGGGGCTGGGAGAATAGTGTGGGTGGTGTGGGTGTTTGTAATGATTGTTGAAAGAGGGTCTTTACATGAGACTGCTGTCAGCGGTGGTGGATAGCACTATTAAGGGTGACACAGGTCACAAGCTAATGCTACAGTCCTGGGTAAAATAAAATGTAAAAAGAGAAGACGAATATGGGGGAGGGTTATACATAGATGATATAAAAAGGATGAGTCAGGGGACAGGGCTGCATTACAGGTTCTATGCCCTGTATTTCTGCTTTATTGAAGCAGCAAAAAAAGTTGAATATCAGTGGGTGAGATAAAATATCAGTCAGTCACCACCTGCAATCCTTAAAGCAAGATAAACGTTGATACACAGTACTATTGTAATGCTTCCATTTATATGACTGGCAGTTAGTTTAGTAACATACGAAAGCAGAGTACTATGCAAATCCACTGCTGCTTGAACCACGTCCATCACACACAAACTAAATGTTATCCTGGGATCAGTTGAATTACCAGGTGCACACAGTGCAAAACTATCAAACAAGCCATTTACTTACAATGTCTCTAAAACCAAAGTGTTTATCAAAATAAACCTCTTAGCTCCCTCTATAGTGTGCAGTTTAGCTGCAGTGTCACAGGTTCAAGTCCAACTAGATTACATATCTTTCTTTTCTTCCATATTCCTTTCCATCCTAAAATCTGTACTATCCGATTAAGCAGAAACACCCCCTCCAAACACGCAAACAAAAAGATCGAGGAAGGATTATCCTGCGATAACAGTGACTTGCAAGTTAGGAGCAAGACGTCAGCGTGGGTGAGCTCAGTTTAAAGAATATTTCTTGAACTAATTAAGCATCCAAAGTGGCTGTCCCAGACCACATTAAAGATCAGAGATCTGGGGAAACATTCAGGCTGATGCAATGACACCAAAAGATCAAGAGTTTTCCTCTCTTTCAATCACTCACTTGCATCAGCCTGACCAATACGAAGAAGTTTCTTCATGACTATGTTGAACTTTTTACCAAAGACCTTTTCTGTAGTCCAAATAGTAAAGGCTCACAGACACATGGCAGATCTAGGCTCATTAGCTCATTTTTTGTCCAGATCTTGATATTTTTACCCATATCTCCATATACACAGTGCTTTTGAAACACTGCCAAAGGGTGAGCTCTGACGTGCCTTCACATTTTTCTTAAATGTATAGAAACTCTCTTGACAAAGTTGATGCAATTTGCTGGGCCAGCAGCCATTTTTACTGTGACATATTTCTTTAAATAACTGCCCTGCACTTAGTGTGACATTTCTCAGCAATTTGATAGTTGGTGTGGATGGAGGAGGCTTTTAAGGTTAAAAAAGAAGAAGAAGAAGACACGTGAACTTCAACTGTCAAAAGACTCACAAGCATATTCAGCTCTAAGGCTTGTTGTTGGGTTGTGTTAGGTGAGAACTGCTTTAGTTAAATAGCAAAAAACTAAAAGAAAAATGTTGGGAAATACACTTTTTCACTTTCTTGCCGAGAGTTAAATGAGAATGTCTGTACAGTAAATATGAAGCTGGAGCCAGCAGTTGGTTAGCTTAGCTTAGCATAAGGACTGTAAACAAGGGCAACAGCTAGCCTCTGTCCAAAGGTAACAAAACCCACCTACCAGCACCTCTAAAGCTCACTAATGAACATGTTATATCTTGTTTGTTTAAACCATTCAAAAACCAAAGTGTAGAAATGGCAATTCATGATTTCATGATGATGTTTTTAAGAAACTAAATGGTAAGTTATGTGTCAGTACATTAGAATCAAGGAGCAAGGGCGTCTTTATCAAGTGTTCAAAGGAAATCTACGCTTTATTACACCGTGGGTTTCATTTCCATTGTTCAGTTTTGATAAAACTGTACTCACCAAAGTAATTCCTGAGATCTCAAAACGTGGTGACATTGCTAAAATGGTCCAATGGGGCAACAAGGTTGAAAACAAACCACCAGGCTAGCAAAATTGATTTGGGAGAGAGAATGAGGTAAACGGTAAAATGACGCAAACTGTAAACATCCAGGTTCCTTGGTTCCATTGGTACAATTTTTGCCCTATACTCTGTTTTCCTGTGATATGAAGGATAATTATGGAGCCAGGACAGTGACAGTAATATTTGGCATTGTAAAGAAAATTTGGCTTTGAAAACAAAACCTGAACCGAAAAAGGAAACATTGGCATTGAAACATTTGTATTGGAAAAAGTTGTATTGGCACTGAAAGTTTCATTGAAAAATAAAAGATAGGAATTTTTAAAAAAAAAAATCATTTTATTTAGATATTTTTTTGTATTCTGATGTGTTTTTCAATGACAATGTTGAGATTTTTTTCTTCATGTCACTCTTTTTTCAGTGAGAGTTTCTTTTTTACGATGTCAGTTTTTTTTCAGTGTCAGTAGTTTTCAGTTTCAACTTTCTGTCACTGTTTTGGCGTGTAGAGGAGGGGTTTGAGGGAAGGGGCAAGGAGAGCATGATTTACATATAATCTGCATACTAAGGAGAGAACTTCACACTTCACTTGTTCTGAACCAGCTGTCCTCTCGTCCGCTCCGAAGTCTCTGGCGTCACCGCAAACCTACGGCGATGGCCTCCACGAGTTCACTGGGAACTCTTGAACAGCATGTAAGTCTGCTTCTCTCTGCTGTTGTTTGCTCACATAGAACCGGGCTGGGTGAAAGTTAACTTTTAACTGACGTTATGCTGGTCTGGCAGAGGATCTAGTTTCCAAAAATGGAAGCTAATCTGGTTTAAAGAAATTCTTTTACATTTTAGGAAATATGCTTATTTGCTTTCTTGCCAGGAGTTAGATGAGAAGATCGATACCACTCATATCTGTAAGGCTACAGCCAGCAGTCGGTTAGCTTAGCACAAAGACTGGAAACAAGTAGAAACAGCTAGCCTGGCGCTGTCCAAAAGGTAACAAAATCTGTTCACCAGCACCTCTAAAGCTCATCAACACGTTATACCTCATTTATTTAATCCGTACAAAATCCAGAAATGTAAAACTTTAGTTTTTGTCCATTGTAAAGGTAGAAGCTGCAGCAGTGTACTATCTGTGTAGTACCTGTACTGTTGGTGACCTCAGGGAGGGCGGATTTATCCTCTAAGAAATAAATAGATCCACAACTTTTCAAACTCAGCACGACTAATGAAATGGCAGCGAGCGTCTGCTGTCAGCTGGAGTAAAGTAGGTTGAGGTAGTTCACCCATACCATGTGAAAGTCTGCTCCCGACTGCTCTTAAGCTTGCAGCAGTACCACATTGTGAGGAGCCTCGAAGTATTGAAAAGATCTTAGAGGTTACAGGTTTGTTAGTGGATGTTTGGTTGTTAGAACTATTTGGACAGTGTGGGTGGAGGAAGTGAAGGTGTTATGACCTCCCTCCCTCAGCAAATATGAAAGAACTTTGAGTACTCTGCTGGCCAGCAGCCTTACTGGAATATGGGGATTGAATGAATGTGAAACAGGGAGGTGCTGGAAACACATAAGGTACAGTCTGCCTTCTGTTGATTAGTAAAGGTTATTACACTGGCTGAGGAAAGGTAAGGACAAGATGAGACATCTGACCAGGTGTCAACAGACCTGGCTTTACAACAGAGAAAGTGTTTCAGCTCCCACACAAGACTTCTCTGATCCAAGCTGGCTTTTGTCCACTTTTCCTCATCAACATGTTTTCAAAGCACGCCGACTAATATCTCTGTTTTATTTGTGATCCAGCTTGGACTGCCAAGTTGTGTCTATGAAGATAAGATGAGTTTTACTTTTGAGATTACTTTTTTTTGAATCAGTGAGTTTTGTCTCTAAAATTCTTATTTTTGTTTGATATTTAAGAAGTATTGTTTGATTATATTGACACAAATATGATTCCATACTAATGGAGATAAACAATCACATTGTGCCTATTTAATAAGAGACCATTTCAAAGTGTTCCTGTTTAGAGGCACAACATTTGGGAGGAGGAGATGCAAATTTACAGGGCTGCAACTAACAATTATTTTCATTATCAGCTGATCTGCCTTTTATTTTCTCTATTAATTTTTTGTCCCAGAAAATAGTGAAAAATGTAAACTACAATTTTTCCAAACACAAGGTGACATCTTCAAATTGCCAAAGATATTCAGTTCATTTTAATAAAATTAAGAAAAGCAGCAAATATTCACTTATTCACTTAAGAAGCTGCAACCAATTAACTTTGGGTGTTTTTACTTAAAAATTACCAGCAATTTATCACAATTATTACATTTATCGCAAAAAGTGCTGATTAATTTTCTGTGAATCGACTAACAGATTAATTGATTAATTGTTTCAGCTCTACAAATTTATGCAAATAGCCGCTGCACCTGATTTATCACTGCAGACAGACCACTGCAGCAGAGAAAATTGTGTCTGAGATTGAACCTCTGAGAAAAGGGGGTCGAAACTGGGAGTGACAGAAAGTGACGGAAACGGTGAAAATGCTTCAGTGACAGGAGTAAGGAATATTCCAGCAAATTAAAAAGATGCATTACAAAGTTCATTTGCAGACACTCTAACACAACACCTAGCAGCAGCCTGTTTTTTCCCACACAACTTTACATCTTTGTTAAATAGGCATAGACATTTTTTAATCTTTTTACAGCAATAATCAAGTTGAAGGAGTTCAATAGTTTCACCCTAAATCATAACTTAATCAATCACTGATGTTTTTGTTGAGCTGATCACATTTGGCTAGTGTATGCTATTTCCTCACATACGGAATAGACATGCTCTTGCAGGAAGAATACACACTTGCAATACCAAACATGTCTTCTCTTCAACCAGTTCAAGATCAGCAGCAGGAAACATTGCTTTTCAGACATGTGCAACACCCATCAAACATCAAACAGCCCGGCATTAGATCTTGATTAGCAGCACTTTATGCTGGGCTCATTTAGTCTTAGTAATACCCTACTAATTTTTGCAAATTTTTGTGCCCATGAGGGTAATTTGCAGACAGCTTTGTAAATATGAGGCTTAGCAAATAAGAGTCTACAGTCATGGCAGCAGTTTTGGCTTAGTTTAGGCTGTACTCAGTGCCTGAAATGGGCCGGCAATCACAGGCAGGCCCGTCATCGGGGGGGGTCAAAGGGTACAGATGATCCCGGCCCAAGGCCCAGGGGGAGGCCATTCAAAGGTCTATGGCTGACCCTTAAATGTGAAAAATATCACTGACAATACAATTTATATGTATTTACATGATAAATAAATGTATTGTTATCATTAAAACATATTTCAACTTATCATCTGATACACCACCCCCCGCTGTTATTGTGAAAATGGTGCAGTCCAAACACTTGGCCAGTCTGATGTGTCACATGTGCCGCTAATGTAAAGCGAACTGCAGCCTGACTAGCTAAGTCAAAATGCCTCACCGAAAATCAGGGGCTCAAAACAGAAACGCCAGGGTACAGAGAGAACAAGAAAATGAAAGGAGCAAGAAGCACCAGATAGGACAGGTGAAGCTGAACGTGGCAAAGGTGAGGAGCTAGGCAGACTAGAACATAAAACTTTAGCTATCTTAACCTTTAAGTAATGTTAGCACGTTGACTTAACTATATTAAAAAGAAAACTGCTGCGCTGCCTTTATAAGGCTATTATATTGCAACCTGCTGGTATTAATGCTTGTAATTAGTGAATGGTTTGGCTTAAAGCCAGCAAGAAAATAAACAGACTGTTCCTATGATATCACCCTCTATCAGAAACTGAGTGAGAGACGAGTATCCCCACGCAGAGCAGGTCCACTGTCTGGAGGTGAGCGCGCATTCAGCAAAATGAAACTCATTAAAAACTATATGCGCTCCACGATTAGCGGGGAAAGGCTCAATGGACTCGCCATCCTCTCCATTGAGAGAAAACTGGTCCAAAGACTCAAGGACATTATCAGAGACTTTGCTGCAAGAAAAGTCAGGCGACTTGCATTTGGACCCAAACACTAGTCAGCAGCACATCACAAGTCATAGGATACAGCTGCAAAGATGGTTACAATACAATAAGTTATACATGTTTGTAAGCCTCTGTTTTATTATTATCATCATTTCAGTTGACATCCATATACTCTATACAGTATTTCAGTTCCGCACACAATTTGACCAATACTTTGATTAATGTAGCAAGACTGAATTTGATAGATGAAGAGTACATTTATTTGTTCACTCATGCTTTGATCTTATGATTTAATGCCTTGAAGTAATTTCTTCAATCAATGTTTGATTTTACTTTTCTATAATCATCCATTCATTGGAGGGCATTTTTCTTTCTCTCCTTGTTTTGTTGTAAGGAAAAAGGAGGAATATAACTGTCACAGTCCAGGCTAATTTGAAAGAAAATGTTTCTCTGTGTTTTATAATAACTTGACCTTTTGTGCTTTCTTATGTATGAAGCATGGCCTGGATGGGTCTATAACACTGGGTTTGGAAATGTTTCTCCATCTGTGTCACTTCAAGGCTGATGGCCAAGAGCTCATGCGAAATTGCCAGTGTTGGTATTAGAGCTAAGGGTGGGTGGTGGTGGTGGTGCTTGAGTGGGTGTGGATGAGGGGCCCAGTTTGGAAAATTTTGTCCCCATCCATAATTTCTAATGGCTGGCCTGATCACAGGTACTAAGAACCGTCGCTTCAGATTTTTGTCCACATGAGTACCCTTACTTCTTATTTGGTTACCGCCACCTCCTGGTGAGTCTAGGTACACACCCCTAAACACAATGCTAGATGCTAGATTTTTTTCCCACCAGCATTCCATGAAGACCCGCCCTACTCTGTCTCTGATAATGCTAATGTTTGTTGCCTTCGTTGGTTTGGTTGGTTAGGTTTAGGCCTGAGGAGTGAGATGGTTAGGGTTAGAAAAAAAATTCAATGTCAGAACCAATCGGAGGCAGAGTAGGGGCAGGTCTTCGTGGAATACTGGTGTGAAGAAAATAATGCCTGCTTAATTGCATCTGTGTAATGTATGTAAAGAAATGCATACAAAAAAACATTTGAACTGGGATATATTACCAAGATATGAGTATAAATATAAATATATCCAAGACACATGCGATGATCATGTCATGCAACTGCTACTTAAGCACAGCAGGGGTTTGAGCTAAACGCTAACAACAGCATGGTAACATGCTCACAATGACAATGCTAACATGCTGACTGTTTGTTGATGTAATTAACATAGGGTGGAGTGGCTTTTAAAGCTACATGTTCACTTGTTAAGAGTCTGATAGAAGCTGGAGCCCATCCCAGCATGCAGTGGGCAAGAGTCAGAGAGAACCCCTGCACAGGTCCCCAGTCTATCAGAGCACTAACATACACAGACATACAAACATGTTGACACCAACAGGCAGTTTATGGCTTCCAGTCCGCCTAACCTGCATACTGTCTCCAGCACTACTGGTTACTGCATTTATTAGTTTACAATAAAACGTGTCACAGTAAAGTGTAGGGCTTATGAACATATAGCCTGTCTGAGATCAGCCGAGCTGCAACATCAGCATCACTGCTGCGAAAAGTGATGATATTCCAGGGTCTCAACCTTCCTTTGGTCATCATGGATTTACAGCCATCTGCTGCTGAGCTTCTGTCTTACCCTGCATCTTTATGTGTGTGTGTGTGTGTGTGTGTGTGTAGACGGGCTCATTTCCCTCTAACCCCATTGCTGTGTATTCTTGTCACTCTTCCATCTTTCCCACAGCATATTTTTCCTCTCTTTAAGTCAGTCTCTCTGACTTTCACTCGTGCTGTGATAACTCTCAGCATCAAGACAAAGGTCATATTTAAAGAGACAGTGAGACAGGGCGACTGTAAAACCATCCTGCATGATCGCTCACTGTTTGAAATACCACTGCTTTATAGCGCCTCATAGTTAATTTATCATCCATCAAATATTATGTCAAAAAAGAAATGGCCAGTAAAAACAATAGAATAAACTGACCCCATGATGTAATGCTACATGACACAAAATAATAAAACATAATACAGCCAGGCTCAAATGCAGCAGAACTGACACTGATCTAATATACATGAGAATATCTGTGGGCTTAAACGTGAAATACATTAACAATGAACGTGAAAAAGGGAAGGATAATGAGATGAAGAGAGGAGGGGAAGGAAGGAAAGAAGCAATGAAAGAAATAGGGAGTAAAGTGACAGAAGGGGAGGGAGAAGAGAATGGGCCTGATTCATGAGATGTTCATACGCACAGATTTGATCTTAAATTGTGCGTACGAGGAAAATACAGGGGTTTTTCTGCAGCAGAGTTTTCATATTTCCAAAATGTTCATATGCAAGAACAAAATTTACAAGTGGGGGACCACTCTTAAACTGATACTCACATGTTTTTATTGTGGTTTGTAGCAAGTGCAATGTCAGAAAATAGAGAATAAAACACAACTGATAAGAGTCAGTGTTTTTTATCTAAACTGCTTGTTTGTGCAATACAAAAACAATCCTGTGATCTGCTTGTAATTGCATGGGGTAGAATAAGTCACTACTGATGGCACAATTGATCAATGTGCTTTCCAGCATAGATAACGTTTGAGTTTCTCTTGAGTTTCTACGCCTGTTTTTACGCCTGTTGCAGAGGACAGTATTATAATTACGAGATCAACATTTTTTCCCCCAAAAACATGCAGAAGAAGATGCCATAATTTTATCCAGCCCTGAGTATTGTCCGAAGACTGCTGCACTGATCACTGCTTAGAGCAGCCTGTGTGTAGCCTGAGAGGTGAAACTCAGGGAGGTAAAAAGTACTTGCAGCTGATCCTAACCCCTAATGTTCATCAGACATGGCTGATGATCCAGAGATGATCCGCTGCCATTTTAGCCAACGTGCCACCCAACGCTTTAGTGGAGAGTCTCATTCTCACTGCTTTTTTCTCGACTCCACTGTCTTTAAACACTCTGAAGCATGAAATTCACTTGTGCATATTTTAGCGCATATACATATATACATATTATATATATATATATATATATGTATATATATATATATATGTATATATATATATATATATATATATATATGCAAAAAATGCAAATTTGATGGATTAACTTCACTTGACTTTAGCTAGAAGTGTAGGGGACATAATTGGCCATAGCAAAGTAATGGCGCAGAAAAGAATAGCATATTTCTTTACCCTAAATAGTTCAAAATCAACCAAAATGTCTATGGAAAAAAGGACATTGTCACCTGGGTGCATATGTAATGTCATGTGCGTGCACGTATTGGACAGCCCCTCCCCAATGAAAATATATTCCTGCATATAGGTGCATACAGTAGTATGTAGTAGTAGTCTTCTGTGGCTCTTTAGGGAGATTTCCAAAGTTTGAAAAAATAACCAAGGGTCTAATGAAAGATGCTACTGAGTTGCATTATGGGAGATGTAGAATCCAGTGATTTTGAAGCTTGGGAGTCAGGATATCTCAGTTTCTGCTTCTTTAATTTTGACCATTCTTCTTTTAACCTGTCTCTTGTGTCCCCCAACTTTATGGAAGTGAGATACTAAATCGCAGGAGTACTCCTTTAAAATAAATTTGTTCCGTCAGATGAAAGTAAGATGGGAGACTGAAAAACACAGCTGAAACGCTTCCTATGTAGACAGGCTTTGAGGGATAAAGCTGTAGGTGCACTGTAATAATGTAAGGTGATCTAAATGAGTGTATATATCACCACTTTTATCAATTCAGAGATTCTCTCATCTGGATTATGTCCGTCGGACATTAAGAACTCTGTTTAGGCTCCATTTAGAGAGATTTTTGGGACTAAAAGTGCAAAAAGTGAGGTGGACAAAAAGAGGATTTTGAAAAGAAAGGGGGATGCTGGGACCTCGTCTTTCTTTGTTTACTTTAATTCTGTGTATAGTGGCAGCCAGATGAGCCACCAGCTTCCAACCACAACACAGAACGCAGCAAAAGACATCTGCTGCAGCCTCTCCACTTGGACTTTGAGGCTCTTTGAGTTGCACTCCAGTGTCAGAGCGCGATTCAAATTCTGCTCTCCTATGGGTGCCCCCAGTGGCCGGCTGGCTCCACGTTCCCTCAGCATCTGAAATTAGCGGTGGGACACTTTCTTTGAGATGGCACCTGAAGGGCCGTCTTAAAGAGGACACTGGACCATCACTCCTCCTTCAGCTTCCTCAGCTCTGTGACTGAAATGAGTCCCGCAAGTGTCTGATACTGGACAATTTCAACTCTTTCTTTCTGCCTGCAAGGACTCAGACACCCTCAGGCACACATGAACCCTGATGTCTGTGTCGGCGTCTGAGCTGCTGATCTTATTTAGTCATGGTTTTCTTCTAGCAATAGAACACACAGCATGACATTACCTACATGTGTTTGTTCAGCTGTAACACATTCTTTTTTTTTTTAGCTAGCGAGCTTTCACGCATGACCTGTTTGGTTAGGTTTGTATAGGCTGGTGTGAAAGCTGTCAATCACTGGAGAGGACTAAACAAATGGACTACCTGAAAACGAGGGTGTTTCCAAAACAGACCGAGCACAGGGCTGTAGATGAGTAGATAGAGTAGATATGTAATTATAGCAGAAATTCAAAAGCTAAACTACCATTACATCCATCTTATGGCTGTGAACTGTCAAGGATAAGCGATCTGCAGGCCTATAAGCACCGTATATATTTAGGCAATATCATTTGGTCAGTAGTGGAAGATGTACTCAGATACTTAAGTACCAATACAACAATGTAAAAATACTCCATTATATGTAAATGAAATGTATTATTACATGATCAGATCATAGACTGTATATAAAGATGGACGACGTGTCTCCACTTCCTCCTACTGTACAAAAATGAAGCCAAAATATCTCGGATATCTTGCGCTGGTGACGTCATTTGGAGCCAGAGTCTGCGCAGTAGTGATCCACAGTATCGAGGTACCGCCCATACACCCGCCTGAACCAATCGCGAGCACACTCACAGTTGTCAATCAAGATGTCACACCCCCTTTTTAAAGCATCAAATAACTAATTCAAACTAAACTTATCAGAAAAACGAACAAACATCAGCGTGATAAGATCTACCTAAAATGACAGAAACCATCTTTGGGAACATTTTATTTGACGTGTACTTTGACTTTTCAGTTTGGCCCATAAAAACTGCAGTGTGGTGCGCTTGTGTCCTACTCCAGTGGCTCCCAACCTTTTTTGCCTGACGTCTTTTCGTCTCTCTTTAAATCAAACGTTTCATGTACGTCATGATTTATTCATCAAGTCTGTTTCCATTGCACTTTGTCACATTTTGTTTATATCAATCCACCTCAGCCAAGTGTAAAAGGTTTTTTTTCACATTTTGGGCATTTCCGCTCAGGTTCTTTTTCAGGTTTTATAACTGAAAATGTGCATAAACAGGTGGATGGAGTAAAGAAAATATATAATATCACTAGACTTAACCTTTAAACATATTCATCAAATTAATTATCATCGTTAAATTGATTTTAAATAAATAAATAACCTAAAACTACTTCTAATATCTAAGTTATTGAAATGAAAAAAGGTCACAGGTTCAATCCTCATACCAGCCTGCTCATTTACAATAAGGAGCTGTAGATCAGAGCTGCAGCTAAATGCCTGAAATGTTTCTGAAAATGCACCCTAATAACACTGCTGTCCTCTCTTTCTGCATCTAGTTGTCAGCACCTTGTACCTGGCGAGCCCCTCGCCTCATCTCAGCTCTGCTACATTAGGGCCTAATGAATTCATTGGAATTTTTAACAACGGCAAACGCGTCGTAGCAGCGAGCACGTGTCCATATATTACAGCGGCCTGCGGCGGCCCGGCTAAATAAGAACAAATAGCAGCGACGCCGTAATCACCACCAGCATTAGCTTTAATGTCGTTACCGCGGTGAGTAATTGCACAAAATGTAGCGGGCGGCCATCAGGCGTGGAGAATGTGGATGTGTAATGATATCAGGAGATTATTGAGATTGAGTATCATAACTTCATTCTCCTCTCTTTCTCTGTGCTGCTGGTGCTCCCTCTCTCTTATCTCATACTCTCACTCTCGATCTCTTATGTCTTTTTTTTCTCTCTCTCTCTCTAGCCTGTCTCATTGTCCCTCTATCCCTCTTTTAGTCCCATCTAAAATTGCTCACATCTCCTCTACTGCGTGGGAGGAAAGTCGTTTCCTCCTCCTCCTCCTCCCGATCTAGCTACTTCTCTCCATTTCTTCCTATTTTTTCCCCTCTTTCCCTTCTCTCCTGTGGCCCTATGAGTCTCTGCAAGAGTGTGCGTGTGTAAGTGTGTGTGTGTGTGTGTGTGTGTGAGCAAGAGACAGCGAGAGGCACTGACAGAGAGAGATATTAAGAAGAAAGAGTGGGGAAGAGATAGACAGAAATAGGGAAAGTGCATGACAAAGAGAGAAAAACATATGGATAAGAGGTGTGTGTGGGTGTGTGTGTGTGTGTGTGTGTGGGTGTGTGAGGGAGAGAAAGAGGGAGCGAGAGAGCAAGGCAGAGGCTCCTCTGATCACTAACTTGGTGTCCTACTTACTCACTCTGCAGCACTCCCAAATAACAACCCTGAGCTGTGATATTATATACCCAAAACACACAGACACCGAAATAACCACTTACATACTCACACACACACACACACACACACACACACAGAGAGAGAGAGAGAGAGAGAGCAAGGAACTTATACACACTAAACAACAGCAATATTACTTCCTGTAAAGACACACTCCCCCATCGTCACAATACACAAATAACACACAGAACAATAACACCAAGAGGTGTGACATTAATATGAGTTGCTCTCTCTTCCACAAACACAGTCTGTTACAGTCTGTTTTGTGTCTTATTTTTTTCTTTCCTTTCTTTCAACACGGCTATCTGCCACCTCCCAGCATTCTCTCTATAGGGACAGAGGGGAGACAGAGCAGACACATTCAAATTCGACTTTTTAGTTCTTCCAGCTTGGAATACATAGCAATGCAAAGCGCCCTAAAACAACAGCAAAACAAAGCGCCAGCCTCAACCCCAAATTAGGGTCAACTTTTCACAATATGAAACAATGGTACAGCTGAAATTTGTGTCAAAACAGCTTCTTGAGACTGTTTTGGGCTGATGTCTCCTGGTGTCGTTTGGAGACGTTTAGGTCTCAGAGAAGTGCGTAGGACTGTGTGGCTCAGTGCTGGCCTTGTTCACATCCAGTCTAAAAAGGAAAAAAAGGAAAATTTTCTGTGTCTTTTGGGTATTTTACGTCTTGGAAAGTTGACAGTACATGTGGGGTCCCGCAGGGGTCAATATTGAGTTAATTGCTGTTCAGTTTGTAAATGTTGCCTCTAGGCCACATTATCTGGACCCACAACATATGTTCATAATTGACCATTCGACAAACTCTGCCTCTGATCACCAATTGTCCAATCATAGCTTAGCAAGCTGCAAATTTCCAGCCCATTTTTATTCCCAGGGGTGGGTGTATGGACGAGTGGTTGGGTCAAACAACACAGGACTTTCACCCAGGAGACTAGGGTTCGTGTCCCCTGTGAAATCAAAAATCAACGCTGAGTAATTTAAAATTTTACTGGTAAGTTACATACCATTAGGCACGTGACTTACGCCAAACCATGATCTTTTCCTAAACCTAACCAGAAGTTTTGTTGCCTAAACCTAAAGGGTACCTTGTGCATGATTGTGCATGAGACGCTGAGGGACGTGACAGCAGCGTCGGTATTTAATGACCTGGAAGGAGAACATGTTGGGATTTCTGCACATGCTGAAGCAGTGTGCATGGTGCTCTAGTCAAGAGTCATAGTCTGTATATAAAGTGATCTGTATTTAAAGAGTTTCGAGGGCTGTGTCTTTTTTTAATCACCTTCCCAAAACTAAAAACACAAGAGCAAAAGTGTAAGGAATATATTAAACTGTGTGTTTATCTGCTCTAACATAAGCTGAGAACATTAGCATGCCCAACTAACTAGCTTAATTTTCTATAGTAGAAAAAAAGCGTTATTTCCAAAAGGCAAGGGGCATGACATTAGCTAACTACATTCTTTTATGAGGTTACATGTTAGAAAAATACCTGTTCATGACTGGAACAGCCACTCTGTGGGAGCCAGGATGCTACTATATCAGAGTTTAGTAACAATAGCAGCTGCTCTTTATTTGGTTTGGAGAAGTTTACACTCCACCAACTCCAGCCAAGTTTGTGTTACATGGCATTATATTTGCCAAACTCATCAGTTAGTCTTCATCCTCAAATCCTTTTCTCTTGTAAAAGTGAAGCACAAGGTTTGAAAATATTTGCTTATCCAAGTATGTTTTCCTATAGCTAGCATCCAAACCATCCAAGGGTTATGTTAGAACAATTAATATTTTGTTTATAATACTATATACTAAGCCAATATGTCCAGCATTTTGATGATATAATATATAAATGATTGTAATGGGAGAGTTTTTTGTAAAAAAAAAAAAAATTTAACAAACATTAGAACACTGTTATAGCGATTATAGTGGCGTGCATTGCACTCTGCTACAGTGTGTTTTTGAAAGTACTACAGGGCTAGCCTGGGAACCAGACGAATCTGTAGCTCATGTTTTATTTGCTCTGGCAGATGCGTCTGGTCCCCCCCCCTTCAGACACATTTCCAGCCAACCTGGCCCAGGTCTGGCCAATCACAGCCATTTATCTAATATGAGGCGGGTTTGATACGATGACTGTACAGAGGAGCGCCGTTGACGCATTTTCGTGAACAACGATATATTTTCTCTAAAAGAAGAACAAACAACTGCACTTAAAGCTGTTGTTGATAAGAAAGAGGTGTTTGCAGTACTTACGACAGGATTCGCTGCTCTGATTGGTTGTAGGTCTATCCATTTGCGTCCAGAGGCATTTTGGTCTGCGCCCGTTTGTAACGCCCCTTGGAAATCGAAAATGAACTGAGAGGTTGCAGACTAATTCGCATTGGCGATGTCAGGCTACCACAGGGCGCCAAAGTCAGGAATTTTCTCATTCTACACATAGTGGCTTTAATAACTAACTGACAAAGATGATTCATTGAGAGACATAAGATTCATGAAATTATAAACTTTAAATGAAACCAAAATCACAAAATTACAAGAAGCCCCTTCATAAGTTCAGATGATCTGCAAATAAGAAGAAAAATACATTTCATTTGTGTCTTTCTCTCCCTTTGTTAAAATGTTTCTCTAATCATCTTCTGGCTGTAGCTGCTGGAGAGAGCTTAAAGGTGGACTGACCCAATCCCCTGAGCTCTTCTTCTCCTCCTTATCCCCTCTTTTACCCCCCCAATCCCCCTTCCCTCCTTCCCTTTCTCACTTCAAGGCCAGCAGTGGACAGACACACACACACACACACAAAGCTGGAGCTAGTCTAGAGATCTATCATAAGGAAAGGGCAGCTCCCGGGAGCTCTCGCTTTTCTTCTCTCGTCTTCTCTCGTCTCTTCTTCATCACCAAACCAACTCCTCTTACTTTTTTCCTGTCTCCTCCTCTTCCTCCTTTCTTTCGCCCCTTCCTTCCTGTTTTCAGCCCCTTGCTCTCGTGGCCAGGCAGACACAGAAACACGCTCAATGGCGATGTGAGAGAAACCACACAAACACGCCGTCTAGCTTGTGTTGCTATAACATAATCCAAATGTCCTCAAGATCTCACTACACTTCATTCGCATTTGCTTCCATCTTGATTCTGACCAATTCAAACCACTATGTTTTGAGAAGACGGCAATAAAAAGATGGTTCTGGATAAGTTCTAGTTGAAAGAAACACTCACAAGCCAGATCGACTGAGAGAGGGACTGCAGAGAGAGACAGGACTCAATTCATTTGCTTAAGAAAAGATCAATTATTACTTGAAGGTCCTCCATTTACTCCCACACGCGCCATGTGTGAAACAAAAATAGATTTATTTTTGTTCTACCTCGACTTCCTTCTCAGAGGTTGGCACCTTCACAACAGCAACACACACTTTGCTACCTCTGACAACACTGGGCAGGCAACTTGTGTGTTGGAGAAAACATCGGATAAGAGAATGGCAGCTTGACAGTTTATTCAGTCTGCTGCACCGAGAAAGCCAAGAAACTCAAACTTTGAAGGGATTACAGAAGCCAGTCTTTGCAATGTACTGTAGTTTGCAACGTTCAGAAAGTGCAAGGCACAGAGCAAAATTGCAATTGTTTAAAGAAGTCACAGATAGCCATAATATCCATAATATGAGCTCCAGTAAGAGGAAAAATTACTTTTAATTTAGTGCAGCTGATGTTTAAGTTCAGAGCTGTTGTGTAATGAAGCGGTTTATTCAGGTTTGATTTTATTTCACCTGAGCTCAGAACAGGGATTTTGAATGTAATTATTTATGTGAGAAAGACATCAGATCAAGGTAGACCTCATTTACTCTTCCATGGTTGAGTTTTTGGACATTAAAGGGGCATTAGAGCTGAAATTAAGAATAATATTATATAACTCCTCTGCTACCACATTTATTACACTGGTGGTTGCATCATTCACTGGAACCAAGTTGTTAGTGTAATTTGTTTTTCCAGTTTTAATAATCCATTGTATTGCTTCGCCCACTGTGAAATCTGCTCAGTTTCTGGTTATACCTAGAAAATGTTCTTGGTAAAATTGTCCTTCTACAGTCGGGGGTTTGGACCAAACAGTTCTGGGGACTCCCTGAGAGGAAATGCTCACTGGGGAGCTCCCCCGAGAACTACATACCTTCAAGGGCTTTTTTTCTGTTTGCATTCGCACCGCCAATAGGAACGCTGAAGTGCCATAAGCCGGCCGGCGGTTGGTATAGCAACGTCACTCACAACGTCACACACAAGATATTTATATTTTGCTTTGACGAGTCAAAATTGCGTTGCATTCCCTCTGTCGCATATACGCTCAATAAAGCCTGGACTTCACTGTCGATCCATTTGTCCGTGTTTTGGTCCGGTTTTTAAGGCTACTGTTACGAGCTGTTACACAGGGTTTTAAAGTGTTCACGTGTTCGACCAATCACCGTACACTTACGACACTCAAGGTTCCTCTTGTGCTGGGAGAGTACTCTGAAGTAGGAGCTAAAAAAGTCCCTCAAAACGGCATACTAAGAACTACGATCGTTCCCGGTTCCTCCGGTCCCAAAACGCCTAATCCTTTTGCAATACTAACCCAAAGATTTCAGTTTTCGCTCATTCAAGCTCCGAGCTGCTGTCTATTAAGTGTGTTCTGTTTGTTGGGTCCTTGTGTCGCTCTCCCTTTGAAATTCTCTCATGGAAGCAAGGACATGGGGATTTCTGTTTCTGTGACATTTTAGGTTAGTGTGACCAGCAAACTCTAACTATTGACTGTCCAACCTTTTCACACGTCCAGGTAAATGCTCACAGAGGAAACACTCTCATCAGAGCCACCTCTGAGCAGTGCACGGATTCCCTCTGAGGTTTTGAATGGGCTTCAAGTCGTGAGCAAATTCAAATGAATGATAGCAACATCTCCCGGCCATTTGGGCTGGAAGGAAGAGTGAGCTGGAGGGAATAGAGCCAGAGAAGAGGAATGAGAGGGATAACAAAGGATGGGAGGGAAGGATGGGTGACTGGGGACGGGATGAGGAGGAGATGCTGGAGGAAAAGAGAGGGGAATAAAAGAGAGAAGAGGCAAAGGAAAAAATGGACCAGCCACGAACAGAAGGGGAAAAGAAGGAATGGAGAAGGAGGAGGAGGAGGAGAAGCTGAAAGGGCAAAAGAGATGAGAGAGAATAAAGGCAAGGGGAGAGAGAAGATAAAAGAGACAGGGAGACAAGCAGACACACATGTAATCAAATATACATAAGAACTGTACAACTACAGAATGAACCTGATGCCCCTTACAGCCTGATGCAAAGACAGATGGAGAGACAGGAGGAGGAATGACAGAGGGAGAGAAGGAAGAGTGGGTACCCACACAGGACAGACAAATAGTGCATGGCATGAGTTGAGCAGAATTGAAAAATAAATAAAACTAGGATCAAAAGATGTAACATTGTTGACCAGTGGCAACTGACACTTGGTGATATCAGCTGCTGCAGACCTCCATCAAAGCTCCAAGTCTAACACAGTATGTGTCATCAGTGCTGATTCATAGGAAGATTCTGCCACATGTGTTTTTGATTTTTCTTATTATTGATTTAATCCTTAAAATGTCCAAAGGAAGTGGAAATTGCCCATCACAATTTCCCAGAACCAAGGATGGGGTTGGAAGGCATTTTACCGAAATCATTTGTCGAACCCATTTAGGTTCAGCTTTCAACATTTGTAACCTGCATAAAAATGAACAAACTCAAAGATTCAATTGAGATCTACTTACTTTTTACTTTTTAATAGTTGAGAAGGCAGAAACACGACAGTTTTGTGTGGCCGCCTAATTATTATCCGACACATTAGACAAACAGAAACACACCATTCGCTAGCAATCAGTGGTAAAGAGTGCTTTTTCTTTTACCTTACAGATTACAGAAGTTACAGTAACACTTGCAGAGACCACACTAACTACACATTTTGGCCTTTTGGCAGGTAAGTTAAGGCATTTATGTTACTTAGCTAAAGCTGACATAGATCTCATTTACACCTGTCATTAACATCTGATCTGTATCTGGATATCATATCTAGATAAGGAGAAAAGTGTGTAAATGCAAGTGTAGTCTGACTCACAGGAAGTAGGCTGTGGGTATAAGCCAAAGATCTTTGGGACAAGCGACCCAAAGATAAGATTTATGAAGTTTTTCAAACTGTGTTTTTCGGTTCTGCAAGAGAAAAGACTTGAAGGATGAGGACTAACTGGTTGGTTTTACAAATATACATCTGGTTAACTTCCCCACCTCTGTTAAAGCGCATCGCACAGCCCCTTCCCAGTGCTTTTCTATGGGACTTTGTGAGATGAGACAGTCCTGAACGGGGCAAATATATCCACAGCTTTGAACGATTGAGTATCAAATTCGTTGTTGATTAATTTTCTGTCAGTGATGTCAGGTGGGATTAGGGGTTGGGGGGGCTGTTACAGGAGCAACCAGATGGACTTGAACCCAACTAATCCTAAAGGTGTTCCTGTGCTTTTTGGATGAACCCTTGAAATGAAGAAGAGGACCAGATATGCATGTTGCTATTTATGCCTGCCAAAGACTCTCCATTGTTCCATGGCATCTGTGGTGCATACTGTATCTTGGATTATATTTAGTTTCATATTTTACGGTGCCAAGGTAATAGCTCACAGCCGAACCACAATAGTATTGCCAGACTCCTTCCTCTCTGCCTTCTTTTATCTATCATTCTGAGCACCTCAGTGTTTACGTTGAAGTTGCATCATTTGTGCTCAGACTCATTCCCCGCAAACTCTGTTGGGTCATCTTGCAGTACTCTCGCTCAAGAGGGAATAATGATTTCTGTTTCTGTTCTGAGGCTGGCAGACACCCATGTCTCACTATTTTCCTTTTGAAAAACACCCACAGCTTTGTCCCTCTTATCTCAGCCAATCACCTGTGTGCCTCATGTGGCTGCAAAGGTGATCACAGAAAATATAAGCACAAGATGGAACCCATCAGTGACCTGAAGTTTTGAATACCCCCCTAGTTTTTCATTTTTGCTGACTGTATTCCCACTTCATTTTCCAAAAACAGCTTGAAGTAGACATTTCCCCCTGTGCTGGCACAGCACTAACACAAAGCAAGGAGAAAGATGCAGTGTGAGAGCAGACTGAGGGTGAAAAAGCTGTAGTCAAAGTGAGCCTACCACTGTCAGTCTCAAATTTCCCAGAAGGCCTGTCACACCCTTCACACGCACTCTTCATCTGGAAATATTTCAGTCTCATTCTAAAACGGGAAATGCGCCATTTAAATGAAAGTACAACTCCAAATTAGTTGATTTCAAAGTAATTATAAATAAATTATCTTGGTCCCTTTCTATTTATGCAGATCAGTCGCAGTGTCTCAGCAACATCATTACCTTGGCTGAAGTTAATTAATTGCATGTGACAATAGAAATGAAGGGGTGTGTGGAACTCAAACTAATTTACTAATACACAGTCTGATCACTGCCCCTTATGCCAACCCTATCACTAGAAAGAATGTTTGCACTTGACCATTCTGCAAAACCCTGGATCACGTTCAGTGACAACATTTTTATGGAGAATAAAGAAAGAATAAATTCTTTCCACAGTGTCTTTGCATGGCATATATAGCATGGTAAGCTAAGGGGAAGGTTGTGGTTATGGTTTAAAATAAGTTAACATTAACCAGATTGTGATGGGACATAAACTCTGGTCTGCTGCATGAACGTCCCTGACCTCCACACCATTACTTTCTGCTTCACACCGCTTCCCGCATTGGCACTGGGCATAAATCACTGAACACTCGTCCCATATGAATGAAATTTTTAGAGATACTGAGCTGCTTTTGCAGTTAAGGGTTATATAGAACCCCACCAACTCACCAACACAGCAAACACTAACACACAATAGCGCCTTCATTATATTACAGTTATAATTTGTAGGATTTCCATTATATTAAGACCCACTGTGGTTACAATTTATGGTCTGTATTTTTTCAGCAATACCCATTTAACATATTTCCATTCAAAATCTATTGTAAGTCTTTTTATTAGCACTAATTCCAGGCAGAATTCGCTTCAAATAACAAGTCTCCAAGATTTCACAGGCATGGTAGATTTATTCTAAGGGTTAAAAAAAGGTTTTGATATTATACTACTATAATTAGGAAAACATCTCCCATTGGCCACACTTTGCATAGCATTTTCAAATATTTTACCATGTGTTGCTTATGACACCATGTTGTGTATGACTTGAGGGATGGTCTGTTACCTGGAACAAAGCTTCCCTGGACAACGTCCTTATACGCCCACCAACTCTCATCAAGCTTGGATGTAATAGGCTGAGCTGCAGGGAGAAAGAAAGAGAGAAAGAGGAAACAGTTCTTCAGTAAATGAAATGGGTTTTTTCTCTGATAGTGTAAAGAAGCCTCTGACATTGAAGCTGCCATTGGTCTGCAATGGCAAAGGAAAGGAATAAGAAAAGAATGATAAAATAAAAGAAAGAAGGATAAGTCGAAACATACTGAGAGCAGTCAATGATTAAACTCTTACCATTAAAGTTCATTAATGGGGATTTTTTATTTGTAAAAATTACAGCTTGATTCTCACAAAGAGCATTGTAAAGAAGAGGGGAGAGAAGATGAGGGAGAAGAGAGGACTGGGAGCAAAACTGGGAGCCATAATGTGCCAAATAAAAGTAAATATAGTACACATTATTTTATTAGTGCTGGTGTTTTGTTCCGGAAACAAAACTACATGCAAAACTACATACCCTCCACCGTGACTCTGCAGGGAAACACGTCTGTAGAAACAAAGATGGAATTTCATACTAAAAACACCATAACTTTGGGAGATTCTCACATGACTTGGCTAACTCAGATGCTGAAGCCTCATATCAGCTTAAGCTTAATATCAGAATGCATATTTACTCTGAACGTGGACTGGATTTGGTCCCCTGTCCTTTACAAGTTGCTCTATGGGACATGGTCATGGCCAGTATTGTTTTGTATTGCAAGTAACTTAAAAAATGTAATCATCACATATTACTTGCCTCTCGTTAACTACAAAGTTGTCTTATTTAAGTAATAGTTAAATTAGGCTTCGCTAGCCTACTTGTTAGCGCAACTCCATCAAAAGGTCCTTTAAACAATACCAAAGCCTCCATACCCACACGTCACATCTTCTGTAATTAAAGAAAGAAACAGAAAATGAGCCACTCTGGTTTAACAAGAAGGAATTTACTGACCGTCATCGGCTAGCTTAGCTTAGCCCCGGTGACTGCACGCAGCACTGCAGGAGTCCTGTCCTCACAGTAACAGCCTCCAACTCTGAACAAAACTTACCAGTGGCTAATGTTAGAAAGTCAGCTAAGAACGCAACATGTAAACAAGACAAGTTTGGAGTTACTGGGAGATGTATTCCTCTTCCTTTGATAGAGGCTAACCACCTCCAGCCCCTGCACCAAGCTAACACATCCCGTACCTGCCCACTGAACTCACAGATAGAACTGGTATCAACTCTCCATCAAACTCCCAGTAACATAGCAAACAAGGAGTGACAGTGACAACTCGTTTAACGTACATATGGCATGTGAGTACCGTATTAAGACAGACTTGAAAACACCTGAGCCCATTATTTAAGCCTAATATCATATACAGAATTTCTATAATTTATACTTAATATTAACAAGTACACTGAAGCGTGCTAGCTGTACTTTACTTGAAACTATGGTCAATGCAGGCTTACAGTTAGGCAACATGACAGCAGCCCAAAGAGGCAAACATATCTGATTGGCCTAAGGAAGCAAGGTTCAGGTGTGCAGGGAGGGGCAGGGGCAGCTGAGTGGGAAAAGGCAGGAAACTCTAAGGGCATCTGGTGGACAGGTGGGGAATTACAAGGTCTGAAAAATTGCCATAAATGAATTGAGGCATATTTGTGTTTCCAATTTTCATAAGCAAAAAGATTTCAATTTTGGTTCCATACATCTCATTTCTAACCATCCTATCTTTACATGGTGCTGCTGTTTTCAGTCATGCCTCCAGCAGGTGCAAAATGCCCAGAGGGGAAGTCCAGCTTCAGCCAAAAACTGTTGTTTCGAATGGTAACATTAAGTTCAAACATTTGGATTCATGTAAATATACCAATGAAACATTCAAATGTTGTTCTTGTTGTATAAATTGTGCGGTTGGGAAGGGTCAGTTGAAACAATGAAATCCCCATTTTAGCTCTGTAAAAGCTAGCACAAGCCCCTGTTAGCAGCAAATGTAATACATTTGTGCTCTGTCTTACATTGTGCATACAGCATGTGTATATTTTAAAAAGATATAATCTTTTATAACATGTCAAAGAGTCAAAGGGGTATTCGTAAACCTATACAAGCAGAAAATAAGCTTTCCAGTGTTGTTTTTCTTGTAATATAATTTAATACTATAAGTTAAATTGCTAATTTAATCATGGTCTGTTGATTTCTTTTGTTTCATTAAACTGAATAAACTTGTTATGAAACTTTCAAAGTAGGTCAAAATGGAGATTTGTTCATGTGGGATGCGTGAAGGGAGTCCCCATGGTGGGTCTGCAACGGTGCGCACAGCCGCCTGTGGTACACATGACTTCACACTTGGTGTCCTGTGTGTCTCTGGCCTCAGGCTGCCACTGATTGTGCTGTATAGCTCAATTGCCATCCAACCCTGCAGGTTGCAACCAGCCTGCCAGGCAGCAGCAGCACAATTAAAATAGAGCTGCCGGGATCTGACAGATAGATCTGAATGGTAGCACCAGTGCAGAACCGGGTCACATGAACCAAACAGGAACAAGACTGCAGTTGAGTTGAGTGGATAGGCAGTGGTGGAGGGAGTATTCAGATCCTTTACTTGGGTAAAGGTACTAATACCACACTGTAAAAATACTCTAGTACAAGTAAAAGTCATTGAAGGCATTGAAAATGTTACAGAAGTAAAAGTATGTCAGTATAATCAGGAAAATGTACTTAAAATATTAAAAGTACTCAATGCAGAAAAATGGCCCCTGTGACCGTTATACTATTATGTATTATATCATTAGATTATTACTACTGAGACTAGGTTGTGCCATATCCAGCTCTATATTAATACATCCATGCTCTGAAGGGAGCTTTGTCCAGAGTGGGAAATAAACCCTGATGATGTCACTGGGGTTCACTGATGACATCATTACTGGGCATTTAGGCAGGGTGTAACAAAAAGAGTATTTAGAGATTAAAAGATGTAGGCATCTAAACTTCATGGAGGTGCCATTCTAAATGGAGTGCCCCTTTAACTGTGACACATCCACAAAATGGACAGTAACATTTCCTTTTTAAATATGTGATATTTGGGTGTCCAGTGATTATTTGTCCCATAGTGATTTAAAAGCATAGAACTGCAGCGTCCCCAGCTCAGTTCTGGCCGGGGGCTTTAGTTGCATGTCCTACCCCTCTTCCCTTCCCATGTTTTCTGTCTGTATGTATTGTCAATTTACCCAATTATTACTTGCAGCTGTGACTCACTATCACTATCTAATACAATCTATATATGATACGTTTTCTTAGCAGCTACTGAAAAAAACTGCAATTTAATTTTCTTTTCACATTTTTTAAATACATTTAGTGTTTAATTACATTGTCCTAATTGATTCCTAATGTATGGGCTAACATTGAGTCAGGTTCCTACTGCCTATTGTTGAAGTGTGGTGGGTCAGTTATCAAGAGATGCCATATCTACATAAATGTCACTATCAGCAGTCCAAACTCCCATGTTTTGTCAAGGAAGTGAGGCTGGCAGCTTCTGCCCTGATGAGTAGGAAGTCTTGACTCATCCCATTGTGGGAATCACTGTGTGTATCTGACTCAATGGATGGTTGCCTCCTTGATAAGGCCATACTGTATGAGCTCTTTAACATATTGACAGTGATATTCATTAATTATTTATATTCACAACGTGACTCTGTTTTAGTCATCCTGTGTATGTGTGGTGTAATGTACTATGATCTGCATATGTGTGTGTGTGTGTGTGTGTGTGTGTGTGTGTGTGTGTGTGTGTGTGTGTGTGTGTGTGTGTGTGAGTGCATCCGTGTGCATGAGAGGCTACTGATCAACGTGCTGGGTTATGATGTGTGAGTTTTGAGGCGTGAATTCAATCATCTCAATGGTTTTGAATCTCAGCAGCGTGCAGTGACTGGTGTAGCGCTGTATGTCTCTCTGTGCAAAAAGCCTGTTGACACATAAATACTGTAAGTCACACACTTCATTTAAAAAGTGAAATGAGTAGGCGATGGTTTACCTTGGCAGGTGAGGTGTCTCTAATTATGGTGAGTTTACAGGAAATGATGACTAAATTAAAAAATAAAAATATTTCTGTAGCTTCTATAAGTATCTAATGGTGACTTACTGTTAGTGATGGCATCACTGCAACATTTCAATTCATCTTATTTCATTTCCGAATTGAATTTTCTGATATTCTATCCATGTTTCTATGTTGTTCTAATGTTTTGAAGGACCATAGTTCCTTCTTGGCACCTTACCTGATGACGTGCAGATGATATATGTTTGCAAAATCACAGATATATCCCAAACGACATGCATTCTTCGTTCAATTCATGCTCATTTTCTGCAGCTGTTGCGGGACGGCGCTTTACGGGGTCGCACTTGTAGACGACACGGCCTAACTTTGAACATTTTTTTTTTTTGCCGTCTTTGGTTCCTCTTTTCCCTGTCTGTCCCCCGTGGAGCGCCGAGATGGTTTGAAGCCTCACAAGAGATCCGTCCTCACAGCATCGTCCTCCCTCGCTTCCCGGTTTGGTGTTCAGGCAACATTTCAGTGTTTTTTTACCCGCTTCTGTCATGTATCTATCTCTGTATCTCTCCACCCTGAAGACATTCCAGCTTTGAAACCCGTTCATGAAGCATTTCCTTCTTCTTCTCCTTTTTCCTTTGGAGCGGGTGGATGTTTGTGGCGCACCGCTCGTCTGCAGCGGATCAGGCAACTTCACTGACGACGCAAAGCGCACCGAGTGCGCACAGACTGACAGACCGAGACAACATATTCATGATATTGTATGATGACAGAATTTTATCTGTGGTCCGTGTCTTTCAGCTGAAGATATACAATTTATCAGCAAGGAAACAACTTAAAGTGCATAGTGATTGGGAACAAAGCGCTTAAAATGCCACAAAGAATGATTAAGTCATACTTTGGATGGAGCTGGGAAACCTCAACAGAAACTATAATAGTGAGAGTCTTTACAACAACTCAAGCAAACACTGTTAGTCAAGAATTTTATTCAATTTAAAAATTTAAAAATAGAAAGAGAAACTTGTCTGTGATGATCTTCCGGTTTGAATTTGATAGCCTATATAAAAGAAATCACCCAGCGCAGGGATTCAGTTTATTTCCCAAAATACAATGACATTGTTGCAAAGCAACCAACTGTGGATGCAGTGTGTTGGACGTATGCAGATGGCCTTGATGAATGCTCGGTTGTATTGACCTACATAGAGACAGTGCAACTCCCTCCTGTGGCTGTTGTGCGACCTCTAGTGTTTGTTCTGGGTTACTGTATTACAGCGTGAAGTCACTGACAACAGTCAGTCAGGCTGAGCATGATACTGTATGGAAGATTAAATGTGACATAATAACAGGTCATGTCTACTGTAGTTTTTCTGGGAATCTGGAGGAGTTATGTAACATTCAACACAATTCTATGGTTAGAATTTTTTTAGGCTGATGTCAATATTTTTAGATCCAGAATGTAACGTATTTCCTGGCACTGGCTTTGAAAAGGTATCTGAAACCTTCACGTGGTGAATTAAAACAGTAACACTTTCTTTTACAGGTTCATAACTTCCTAATAATTTCCTAGGGGATTTCATGGAAAGACCTGTGTAATCTGGTACTAATTGTAGTGAAAATAGAGACACAGTTCTGAGAGATATTTTAAGATTACTTTGTTGTGTTGAAATGTTGTTCATTTCAAAAGTTCAGCTGCTGGACGCCAGATGTCTGCTACTTCATGGTTAAGTCCATTCTCGATGTTTGTGCACTGGAGGTTTCAAGTTTCCACATTGTGTAAGTTGCATACTGGGCCATGATTGGCTTCCAAACTAGCTGTGATGTCATAAAACCCTGCTTATAAATCCAGCTGTTAAACTGAGATTTAAGGTGAGCACAGAGACACGTTCTCCCTTCAGCAGATCGTGAAAACAAACTCTGCACATGCATCATTCTGCACAGTGAAGCTCAAACAGCACAGTGAAGGAACAAGAAGAAAAACACCTTTCTGACTGGAGGGGGACTTAAATGTTCATAAACAACAGACTACAGATCATTAATAAACACGTCAGTAAAGTTGATTTCAGCTGTTAAACAGTAATTCACCTTATTCACCTTATTAAGTAATTCACCTTATTATTTAAATGTTTGTGTTGGGTAATGTTCATGTTGGGCTTTAAGGCCTGGCTCACAGTTGCCGTTCAAGTTTATTTCAATAGTTTTGGATGGGTTCAGTTACTCCAGGTGGTTCGGGCATCTGATCAGGATGCCTCCTGGATGCCTTCCCTTGGAGGTTTTCCGGACAACTGGTAGGAAACCCCCGGGGTAGACCCAGAAGATGCTGGAGGGATTATATATCTCATCCGGCCTGGGAACGCATCGGCATCCTCCAGGAGGAGCTGGAAAGTGTTGCTGGGCAGAGCGACGTCTGGACGACCCTGCTTAGCCTGCTGCCACCACGACGCAGCCCCGGATATGGATGAATGGATGGAGTTCCTCCACAACAAAGTTGGAAAACCATTTCTTTATAGACCAGGTCTGGTGCACAGGGGCATCGTCATGTTGAGACAGAAGGAGCCTCACTATTGTATCAGATACCTTTGCTATAGCAAGATTTCCCTTCATTGGAACTAAGAGGTCTAACCCAAAACATTAAAAAGGGGTGTCCACATACTTAATGCCGTATAGTGTACATACTGTACAATATAACTAAAAGAAGACACATGCTGTCACAGATTAAACTGATATTTATTTATAGTGTCAGTCCAAAGATAGAACACAACACACTTATTGTAGCAGATGTGATTATATGCAGTCACATTACATGATTGTGTGTTGGTTGTTGTAATGCTTGTCTTGGGTCTTTCTGAGAGCTTAACACTCATGTACAGTGATGTCTATGTCTGACTTATGAACATGACGAAACCACAGATTGTAGTTGACACAAAACCGGTAAGACGGGAGTCAGCGATCAAGCTCAGACTTCCTGGAAGGGAGAAGGAATGAGAAGAGGTGTGCTATGTTAGATTTCTGATTAGTCAGTTCAAATGTATCCATCAGCCATCCACATCTCTCTCTCTCTGTGTCTCAGACGAGCACACTGACACACAGATATTACATAAACTCCTGATACTGAATCCTTTTTCATCTCCTTTCACACAGATTGTTTCCTCAAACGCACAGTGAGCTCACAGATTACATGCTGTAAAGAGATGTGCGATTCAGGTTTGACCTACATTGTCAGTGCTTTAAGATCATCTCCAATTCTTTTATGTCTCTCTCTGTGTCTCATTTTACACCCCCCTCCCACTCAGGCCCATCCCTACCTCTTGTTGTGTCGGCGGAGAACAGCCTTGTTCATTTCCCTCAGCAGAGTTTCCTTGTTGTTCTTTATGTTGGCTTTCGCCGTCTCCAACACATACTCAGTCTTCTCCTGGCTGAAGGGACGCTGGAAGGTGGAGAACTCCACCATCTTTGCTTTGAGCTCCTCTGCATCTATAGAAAACCGTGAAGACTTATGCTTATTCTCCAGTCACCTGTTACCCTTCTCCTCCTTGACACCTTGCTAAAAGAGCAGAGCTGTGTTGCCACGTACCAGAACACAAAAGAAATCATCCAAAGACTCCACAATGTTTGTATTTCAGGGCAAACTCTTGTGCATTCAAATCCAGACCGTGACACATCCAGAACCGAGTTTGCAATGTATATGAATATATACCAATAATCTGTGCTGCGAATCACAACACATCAATAGATTAGTTCACTGTGTTGACTGGTTATTATGAAGGCTACAGGACACACTTTGAATCCCAGCATGTAAGCAAATATATTACAGGCATGATTGTACCATAAACCATATCAAACTAAACTTAAAGGGTGATTCTGAGATAGACCTTTTTGTTTAACCAGAAACACCGTCGTCTTCCTGCAACAACTCAACCTCTCGCGAGATTTCAGAGCGAAAATTCTCCTTGAGCGAGACTTTCTGTTTCTGTTCAAACAAAAAGGATCTTTCTCTTTAACAAAACAGTCTGTCTCTGTAGGGATCCTTTCCATAATGTTGTCAGACCCTTAGAATAACAGTCTGAGCCTGTCAGTGGCAACAACAAGCACTTTTAGTGAACAAACTTTGATGGGCGCAATAGCCCCAAAGGATTATGTTGCAGCCATTGCAGCCCATTTGCAGATGCCGGCGGAGACGATCCACTGGACCAGTTCCAAAACTTTTGGTAAGTATTAGTCATTCAGACCCCAAAATGTTAAAAAAAAATAAAAATAGGCCCCAGGTTTAAAAATACATAAATTTCCCTTTAAACCAAACAAAAGGTTTAATAAAATGAGTAATTCATCTAGTTCAAAATTAGATTAATGCCATTTCACTATTATGGGGGAAAAACTGATGCTATGTCAAAAAAAAAAAATCACATTTAGGGGGTTTTAGAATTATTGATCGTACATTTTCAATAAATCAGATATGAACAACATCATTCCAGTTTTCCTTGACATGGACGTATTATTACAAAATAAGCTGATTGTTATTAATAGAATATATATTAGATAGTTGCGTGAAAAGTTAGTTTTTACCTACAAGGCAAAAACCAGCAAGTTAACTGATCATTGTGAATGCAAACAATGTTAATAACTTAATAACATGCATCATCGCACTAATAAGGTAACCATCAGTCTGTCAACGTCCTCTTCAGTCTCTTCGCCTCATCCGAGTGTCTGAACTGAGAATCCCGAGCTAACTGTTAATAATAAATAAATAAATAAATAAATACCCGGGAAGTGCGTACCCGCTCAACCCAAGTTATGTAGTGCAAGAACAGGCATTCAGGGCTCGGAGTGGGAATGAAAGAAACGTTATTCTCCCTGGTACAAGTCAGTGTACAATCAAAATGATTTTGAATAAGTCATATAGTTGCATAGTGTTGCTTTAATCTGATATCTGAGGACCTCCTCATGAATGTGGACGTGTGTTCCCAACTTTGAGAAATGTATTAAAGGCTATGTGAACCTCTCAGGACCGAGAATGATGACTTGTGTTTATTATTAGCAGGCAATAGGGAACAGAAGAACACAGAAGCGGAAATGGAACACATGGAATGATTAGGTCAATACAAATAAACTTGCCTGCTGATCTTTCAAGCTAAATGTCATAGTCAAGGATGAATGGAATCATTTTTAGTGTCCTAATTTCAATCAAAGTTTTGGTTTGCTAGTTGCCTAACTTGAATGCCAAAAAATCATGGTTCCTCAAACTGCCCATTGCAGTTTGAATAGCAAAGTTTTTTTGTTTTTTTTATGTATTTTTAATTTTATTTTTTTTAATTTTATTTTTTTTGGGGGGGTGCCTACAGAGCAGTCTCACGTGCAATCTGCATGTGTTTGTGTGTGCGGGTGTAACAGACCTTTGCAGTTGCGTCTGTTGAAGAGCGGCATGTAAACGATGGAGGGCTCCTTCTCTTTTCCCTCGAACACGTAGCAGTCCTTTGGCCAGTCTTTCTCCTCCAGGATTCTGTCGTCTATCTCTGGGAAAGGCTTCTTCACCTCGGCTGAGTAGTCTCTGGCAAGAGTCAGAGTCTGTGCAGGGAGCAGAGGGTGAACATCGTTTCAGCCTCCCAGGTTTCACGCGCTTTCATGCTCTGGAACAAAGTCTGGGCAGTAAATCACACTTGAGGGATTGTAGTTGCTTTAACTGTCATCCTTCACTTCATAAGTCAGACATAGGCAGGTACCACTTTATAATCATCCCCAAGTTGTAATTAAAGGTCTTATTAATGGTTAAATTCAATAAAAATTCAATATCTTCCACATTTAAAACTGATCGGTCAGTTAAATTACATGAAAACAAAGCTGAAATAAACCTGATCTGAATCAAAATATGAAACATGGCTCAGTTGTCACTGCAATTTGCACTTTCAGTCAACCAAGAGAACATTTCCATTGTCTCCACATAACAGAATGTGCCTGGAGGTTATTGCTTATTGGTTATTTGTTTTTCTTTAGCTGAATAGTCTGTGGGAAGGACCAGGGGGTGGGGAGACTGGAGTCAAGACGTGAAGGTGGTATTTCAAATGACTTGGTTGCATTAAGTCCAGTAAAAGAAATTACTACCACAATGAAAATGACTGTTAAACAGTGGATTGGCTTCCAGTCAATGGCCCATATATGCTATTAGCACTGTACTGCAGGTATTATCAGTTAGTTTCCATCCAGGGTTTAGGCATACTGAAACACACACACACACACACACACACACACTTTCCAGCACCTCAAACATGTTTCCAGCGCTGTACTCTGGTGCGATGATGAGGTCAATGTTTCTCTTGTCTCCCAGAAATGAAGGGTAGCCTACGTTAATCAGCATCCCGGCGTCTATCAGGTGGAATCTTTCTTTAGAGCTGAGGCAGGGTGGAACGCTGGAATCTGCCCAGCAACAGAATCTCAGAATTTTTCAATTCAACCAAACTTTGAGCAAACTTGTTTTAATAGGGAAGGCCAGAACAGCCCCGCTTGCAATTATTTTATTAATGCCTTTATCTCGAGATCACAAAGCTCATTTTCTCGTGATATCGGGTTAATTTATCTTGTAGTCTTCTCCTTAAATGACAAGGAGTGATCTGAATGTTATGTCTAACAGAAAGACACAATGCAATTTCTGCCTGTGTTAGATCTTGATTGAAATACAGTCTGATGCCATGATCAGTAATGGGTAGGCTACTCCTTGATGTGACATTTTCAGCTTAAATCAGTTGCTACACTTGCCATGCTGGCATGACACTCCTGATCTCTGATAAACATTATAAGTAAGCTAATAGGAGGAAACAACCTTTTATTTTCTCGTGATAACAGGTTGATTATCTCGAGATCTCGAGATAGCAGCATTAAAAAAAATACAAGCACAGACGTTCTCGGCTTCCGTATTTAAACTCATGTATTTACTTATTTACTTACTTATCATTTTCTTCATTATTGTATTGCATTTGCCCATTACTGTAAGTAATATTGTCAGCTTACTTCATTTCTGTTTCTTTAGTTTTTTTTATGTGTAACTATGTCTATATACCTCCTTGAGGGGTCATCATGGATTAATTATTATTTATTATTATTACATATTTTTCTCCTTCCTATCTATTTTATTTGTCTTCATTTTGCTTTTTTAAACTCTATTTTGTATTATTTTTATTATAGCTTTTAAATCTATTTTATTGTATTTCATTATCATCATTTTATTTTTGTCATGTATTTTTAATGAATTTGATCTAGTTCTTTAATCTAGTTTTTATTTCACGCTATTGTACTACTATTACTGTTATTATAGCTTTTAACTCTCAAAAAGTCTCTCTCAAGTTAACAAACAGTCATTTACACATCCAGCAGATATAGAGCAACATCAGCATTCATTATATAGTCGTGTTTGTGTCCACCTGATGGATGGAAAGTCCAATATTCACTCTCCTTTTAGCTCTGTTTTCAGTCTCTACCAACTCTGGGGAGAAATATTAGACTCTTTAGCTCTTAAATGCTCCATTAAGTACACAAACTAGCCTCTAACTGTGTCTGCCTGCTGTTTGGTGCTGAGCAGGTAGTGTACAGGAACAAGTTGGTGATTATCTGCGGGTTCATCACTGCGATGAACATCTTTCACGTACACGTAGTCATTTGACCCATTGTTAGAGAAACTGTTTTACATTTTGGGAAATATGTCTGTTTTCTTTCTTTCAAAGAGTTAGATAAGAAGATCGATACCGCTATTATATCTGTTCGTTAAATATGAAGCTACTGCTAGCAGCCAGTTAGCGTAGCTTAGCAAAACAGCTAGCGTGGCTTTGTAAAGGAGTCAAACAACTACTCATCTAACTCTCGACAAGTAAGCGAGTAAGCATATTATCCAAAATATCCATAGACTGTACATGAAGATGGACGACATGACAGCTCCACAAAAGTGAAGCCAAAACATCTGTATCGCCCCCTGGTGGCTGGCTGCAGTATAGGTCATAAGCCCCGCCCCCTCCATGATAGTGAATGAAAAATCAAAGTACTCATCAAATAAAATTTTCCCAAAGACGGTTTCTGTCATTTTAGGTAGTTCTTATCACGCTGATGTTTGTTCAAGTGTTCATTTTTATGATAAGTTTGGTTTTAATTAGTTATTTGATGCTATAAAAAGGGGGTGTGACGTCATGATTGACAACTGTGAGTGTGCTCGCGATTGGTTCGGGCAGGATGTCTGGGGCTCCGCCACAGATGACTACTGCGCAAACTCTGGCTCCAAATGACGTCACCAGCGTAAGATAGCAGCACCCATATCCGGGATATTTTGGCTTCATTTTTGTACAGTAGAAGGAAGTTGAGACTCGTCGTCCATCTTTATATACAGTCTATGAAAATATCAAACTATTCCTATTGCTGAAGAGGTCTGTCTTCTCACCTTGGTATTGGTAGAGGAAGTTTCTGGTAGTTCCCCACTCCCATTTCATAATCAAGGGAAGAACTTGCTTAGTAAGCAGAGAGACTGGGGAGAAATACATGGGACAGAAATACACAGATACATTTACATCTCATTTAAATAAAATAGGTCTGTTTGTCCATAGCTTTGACCAGTCTGGCTGTTTATCTGCCATACACTGACCATGTGTTTTGAAAGCTCCATCCTCCAGACTTTGGCTCCAGGTCTCTACTGCCGCCAGCAGCTCCAGACTCCACTGCTGAGAAAAACTTTTTCTCTCCTCCGAACTCTTTGACTCCAGCAATGCAGACTCATTACGATTTACCTTGTCTGGAAAAGATAAGAGTTGAATGGACATTTTGGCATTTTGAAACAAACATTTGCTTTGTCATTATTTCATCACAGACACAAAAAAAGTTGAATTTGGAGGAAATCTGAGACATTGATGGCATTCCTTACTGGGTATCAGTAGCTGTGATCTTGGAGATTAGCTTGCAGCCACCAAAACAATTGAATTTAATTAAAAAAGCTGGTAAGAGGTCAGTTTTATCATAAATCATCTGAGCAGGATCATTATCATCATCACTACTACCTTTTAGTATTTTCTGGAGCCTGTCCAGGTCAGACAGAGCAGTAGGATCCTTAATTGTGCTTCTGGTCAGGGCTACTAGTTTATCAAGGGCATTGTATACACGCAGGTAATCTTCAACAGCACTGTCTATATGTCCAGGCACTGAAACATACACACACACACAGCAGGTGTAAAACCACGATGTTGTGACTACTTTTCCACCTCAGCAATAGATTTATCCCTGCAGCTTCTAATAATACATTTAGCGTGTATGAAAATGTCAAATTGTGATTACCATTCAGCCAGGGAGGGATGAACTCTCTGATGATCTCCTCATGAGCCAACGCACAACCTAGAACACCTGCGCGGTTTCAACACACACACATGCTCACACACAGTTTGACAATGAGGGTTAATGCATGCAAGTCCCTCCCCTTCCAGTGGACCACCACCATGGGACCTTATGTCGTAAAAGATATGTACGGTAGTTAACGGTGAGAGACAAATAATGTTTTGATGCCATCTGAATTGTGCCATGAATTACACACATGATGTTTGTCAATTTAAAAGATCATTTTGCAAGTCAAGAAAGTCGCACTTTGTCGCAAAACTGTTATTAAGTAAGTATAAGACTGTTGAAAATACGTAATTAGAAAGACTACACACCCAAAAGTCATGTAAGCAATACCCAGAGCCACTGAAGCTACGATGCCTCTGTGTTTCGTACAGGGCTGTAGTCACACGGGCCTGTGATGTAGTCAGCCGTGGCTCGTTCTTTCGCTTCCCGGCTGATAAAAGGACCAGGAGTTGCTTGATAAAGGTGTTGGTGACGTAGGCTATATTGTGCGAGATGAGAGATGTAGTTCACTGAGCGGTTTCACACAAAACTAAATGGTACTTTACTGTCTTTACGACAAAAACCTTGACTTTTAAATTGACAAACATCGTGTGTGTAATTCATGAATGATCTCTCGTCATTGACTACTGTACATATTTTCTTCCGAAATAAAGTCCCATGGGGGACACCAGAAGGGGAGGGACTTTGCCTCTCTATACCTGCAGATTTATTATGGGTATTTTGTGATGCAAAAGCAAACCTTTAAAAGGCCCCAAAAAGGTATTTTCTCAATCAGCTTCTTACTATGAGTGATGGGATACTACATGAACACACTATTTTCTGCCACAGTTGTGGTTATTTCACGAGAGATCTGTGTTCTTCTCACTGTCTAAACTACATTCACACAGTTCTGATGAAGCAGATTAGCAAAGTTTTTCAGTTAAACTGTACCAGAAGATGTTTTTAATTTTGATTGTTGCTTATTTTGTTATGAATATATAATGTTAGAGAAATACTTAGGATTTGAAGCTACGTTTTCAGTGGCTTTAAAATTACCTTAAAAACCTTGTCAGGTTCATTAGTCTTGATTCCAGCAGAAATCTTTTGATCTTGAGCTTTATTTTGGTCTTCGAGTTTACTAAAAGTGTACCTAAGTGCTGAAACACCCACAAAATAATAAATCTGATTATACCAACGACCAATTATGAAAAGTATTTTAAAAATTATATTTTTTGGCCAGTTGGGCTCAACAGAACAAGTTGAAAACACAATATTGACATATTATCACCTTATGAAGTTGTTACGGCTAATGTGTTAGCAAATAGTTGCAGACATGGAGCAACGTGTTTCTGGCGACCTGACAAATGTGTCCAATATTTCCTGTTCTTTTGGCTCCGTTTGGGTCTCCACCAACTCCTGAGAGAAATATCTGGCTCTTTAGCTGCTAAATGCTCCACTGAGCTCACCAGTTGACCGCTACCTTTGACTGTCTGCTGTTTGGTGCTGGGTAGGTAGTGTACAGTGGGTTAGTCAGCAGCTGCCTTTTGTGGCTGAAAACAAGGTTAATGAGAGATGAGTTTTCTGACCAGAAAACCAAAACAATGGGCTAAAAAAGGTCAAAACGATAATGTAGAGCTGAGAGGAACTACAGAGTTGGATCATAATTCTCTGTGGGTTTGTTACTACAGTGACCCCTTTCACAATATACATAGTCATTAAAACTATTGTTGATCAATTAATTGGCAGAATATATGACCTGCTGCTGAAGGAACAATCTAAACACTACTCATTGCAAAAGTTCTATGAAAAATGGAATAAAGATCTCCATTTTACAAAAGCCAACACAAAATGGAAGAATTGCTTATATCTCACTAACAGCATTACCACAAATGAAAATCTACAAATTGATGACAAGAATATACTACACTATAGATAAAATTCTCAGGTTTTATCCAGATTCCTCTGATCGGTGTGTGAAGTGTGGCTCTTGCAACTCTCTTATGCATTCTTCCTGGCTTTGTACAAAGGTGAACAATGTGTGGAACAAAATCCAGGAATGGATATCTATTACTTGTAAAACAAAAATCCAATTCTCAGCCGAGTTGTGTATTTTTCAGAATGCCAAAAAAATAAGATATCCTACAGGATGGCAGATTATGTTTCCCCCCCTTGTTTATAAGAAGCTCATTTTAAAACACTGGATAAAAAACTGAAGCTCCTACGTTACAGATTTGGAAAGAATTTATGAGATATTATTTGACCATAGAAAAGACATTGTCTGAGGATAACAATTCAATGAGGTATGGAAGTACATTTATGAGGCCCTATAAGACAAAAAAAACTTGTAGCATGGCTGGAAAGGGAAGGGGGGACTCCGGGGGAGAATACAGGACATAGAATTAATGTGAGGTGTATGTGTGTGAGGGTGGGTGTATGTGTGTATTATGTTTGTAGAGCGTAGGGGGTGGGATGAGAGGTATATGTGTTTTGTGTAAGAGGAACAAATATAACATGAATGTACATGTGTCTCGTACTTTGTGTCTTATGCTTTGTGTATGTGGATGTCCTAATGTTTCATGTTAGCTAACACCATCCTAAGATAGTATAAACTATCTTATACATCAAGGTATTATTATACAGTATATGTTTGTTGGTAAGAGATTGTAAGCAAAACCTTATGGTGGAAAGCATGAAATAAATAAAGATAATATAAAAAAAAATAAAAATAAAACTATTGTTGATATAAAAATATTTACTGGTGCAGCTTTAAGATTGCTCTTGCTCTCTTTCTTTGAAAACATGTTTTTGAGTATTTATTGGCAATATTTTTTAGTGCTGTACACATTATTTCCACAATGTTAGAAACAATCAAGTCACTAAATTTGAAGGCCTGTAATTTCACACCCACAGCATTAGTAGGGACTTGATGATCTGATTTGTTAATAATTCTTATGGCTCTCTTTTGGACAAGACCAAGAGGCAGTGGTTTCCACATGTTTAGTCACTTACCACTCCACTGGTACCATCAAACAAGTTGCACAGCCTATGAACACACACCTTGTAGTTTGACCATGTCCATCTCTGGCTTCTCCTCCAGCAGCTCTCCGCTCTGGAATTTGCTGCCCAGGAGAGAAGTTTCAAGGAAGAGACCCAGCTCAGTAAAACCAGCCTCGTGAGGGCTCACCTCGAACCATTTCCCTTAGAGACAGAGAGTGTATTTTACACTTAATACAAGTCAATAACTCACTGACAGCAAAGTACATACTGTGGATCCTAATGTAACATGTGCATACAGTATGGGTGTGTGTACCTTCTATGGGCCCATCTGAAAAGCAGTGCTTCTCTATGGCGCCGTAGATGGGGTAAGGGTTGGTGGCATTTCTGCTGGCCTCATCTGAAAGACGGCGTTGGTCCATCTGATGAAGCACAAGATATTTCTCTGAAGGACTGCATATACCATCTATATAAAATAGTGTGTCGCATTTAAATGGGAAATATTAGGAGTAAAAGTGTGTGTATCTTTGCCCTGGGACCTGTTTCATGATCCCAGCAGAGGTCAAGACCCCCCAGATATCAGTGAGAGAGAAGTGCTCCTCCTTTGCCCTCTCGCCCAACCAGGACAGAGCCTCCTCCAGCTCGACCCCAGGACCTGACAGCCTGGTCACTGCGCTGTCCATGTTGGAGCTCCACTGTGGGTCGCTGTACAGGGAGGACATGGACCTATCAGAGGAGACACATAGGTCAAGAGAAACTGTAATGGAGAAAAAAACATTTTTTAAGTACCGTGATCAGATTTGTGTTTAAAGTTGTTCCAGCCAAATGTTAATGTAATCATACACCCATTTTATCAGTCTACTTTAAAACCTGGGGCTTAAACAGGCAGAAGCAACCATTTTCACTAACTAATGGCTGGAAAACTTCTCACTGTGGAGATCAAATGACAAAAACTTCCATTGACCGTAAATTGGAATTAGCAACATCTGACTCAACCTGCTGCTAAATTACATTTGGCCATCCTGTCTAGGCTATGGAAACTAAAAGCAGCCATGTTTGCAATTGTGTTTCAGCCACACTTGGGTATGGCTCTAACAATAGTCGGTTGGGCGATTGGTAAGTTGGTCCGCCACTTTGGTCCACACTAAAATATTGCTAACACACTAAACCAAGATGGTGAACATGGTATATATTATACACAGCTGGAGTAAAACAGTGACTTCTGATTTCTGTTCCAGATCCTCATTCAAAATACCCATTGACATTTCTAAAATGACAAAAATGGCACAGAGCCATTCTCAACAATATATCATGTGGTTCTCTCTCCTTATGTCTACATAAGGATGGTAAAAATAAAAAATAAAAAAACAACATTAAAATCATTTAATATTGTTGTTTATTCAGTATTTTGGTTTTTAACAAACACTATTTCCCAAAAGTCCAAGACAATTGCAGGTTAAAAGGTAATGAGAGGTCGTGGCTAGTCTAGACATGTCTGTAAATAACAGCAGGATAGAGAGGACTGAAGGGTATAGACATATTTAGACAGCAGAGATTACAGCTAAAAGTATGGAAAATTACATTAGGAGAGAGTGTTGGTGGTGATAATGGATATGGAAGAAACCACATTACATTAACACAAGTAACTAATGCAGCACTGATAAATGTTCATAGGAGCTGTAGCTTTTTGTATGCTAACATGTTAGCTGTTGCGAAGCAACTTGTGATAATAAATATTGTAGTAGATGCTAATTTATCTTAGAATATGGATAGTAAACCTCTGGAACAAATTACATTTTTATTAGAAAGACTTGTGGAAAAAATGCTAAATGCTAGTGGAACAGAGGCTAGACCAGAGGCGGCGTAAGGACATTAGTTTAATTCAATTCAGTTTTATTTATATAGCGCCATATCATAACAAAGTTATCTCAGGGCACTTTTTCATATAGAGCAGGTCTAGACCGACTCTTTATATTTACAGAGACCCAACAGTTCCCACCATGAGCAGCACTATGCGACAGTGGCAAGGAAAAAGTCCCTTTTAACAGGTAGAAACCTCGAGCAGAACCAGACTCTGGGTGGGTGGTCATCTGCCTCGGCTTAGCTGTCTAAACCAGCTAAACATTAGCATGTTAACATTGTCATTGTGAGCAAGTTAGCATGCTGACGTTAGCATTTAGGTCAAAGCGCACACAGAGCTGCTAGCATGGCTTTAGATTCTTCTTGTTATCTTGTTTTAATCTCGTTCACGAGTTAATCTCATTTTCTCAAGAATATAT